>OX375872.1:97226549-97446549 GCA_947359465.1 Metellina segmentata | reverse complement strand
TTCTTCAGCGCACGAGAGGTTCCCCGGAAATCTCGCCCATTGAGCAAGTCTGGGATTGCATTGGTCGGCTACTCGGTCTTACCGCTCGTCGGGCAGAGAGTTCGGCTAAACTTTGGCAGCAAATAGAGGCCCTCTGGAATGACATTCTGGATCTGTATGATTCGATGCCACGACGTGTACATGCACACATCACTGTGTGTGACGGCTGTACAACATATTGATTTTCGGCATTATTTTTATTTTATTGCTCTGTAATTTTGATTGTTTATTGAAACCACTATAAATAATACGTGAATTAAATTTATTTCTGATCATTTTTCACAGTGTTGCAATTTTCTTAAACAGTAAGGTATAATTTTTCCAAACTTTTGTGTTCCAAGGAAAACAGAAATTTAGATTTTCAATGGGTTCATGGACAGGTACTATTCAATTGAAGGATCAACATATACCATCATTTGTACCTTCATGTACAATTCAAGGAAAATAATTAAAAATTTAAAATAAAGTTTAATGAATTCCTAATCTTGCAAAATTTGTTTTATCAAATAGTTTTTCTTTATATTTTTTGCTTCCCTCCGCGATTAATCCTCGACCGTAGCTAAAAACCAGTAGTGTTGGTCCAGCGCGACGTTAATTCAACTACCTACTTACTAGCTTTATTTTTCTTGAAGTGCTTCCTATAACATTTTAGGCGGATTTGCATTTATTACTGAAAATGCATGCTTACTTATGATTACTAATAGACAAAACAATAAAATAACTTAAAATTAATTACTTATTTTTTATTCTTTTTAAAAGATAAGATATTTTCTAAATCACAATTTTTTTCATATACAAAGTTATCAAACGAATCATAAAAAAGAAACTCAAAAGTTTTAAATTGCTATGATAATTATAAAATAATGGGGCTCACTCCTGAGATTTAATGGGAAAACTTGAATTAACCCACTGAATCATGTAGCTGCAGCTTTGAAATTTGCACATATATTCTTTAAGGCTTTATAATTAATATAAGGCATAAAAAATGGTTATATATTCCCCTTAACCGTTGAAAGACTTCAAAGAAATATCTCGTCTATCAATATCTGACCGATTTTACTAAGGACGGTTATCTCTAGACAAAGTTGCCCTTTTTCTTCAAGTAGGGAAATCAAACTATCCCTAACCCAGAACCGGTGATAATTTTGAATAGGCATTTTACATATCAGATGATGGACATTACAGAACAGTTTTCTACGCGAAAATAGGGTCGCCATAGCTCAGCTGGAAGAGTAACGGATTTGCAACCGAAGGGTTGTGAGTTCAAAACTCGACTCGATAAAAGACTGAACGTAGAGTCTGGGACGTTAAATCTATAGTGACTTCAAATGCCATCACGTTGGCGTGATGTGGAAGTTTTGATAGTGATGTGCAGCTCACGTGTTGAACTCGTCATCTGACAATGGTCCAAAATTAAAAGATGTTGTTCAAGGATCTTTCCTCTTCGGATTGATTACGGAAGTAACCTATACCCCAATATAATGCTCCAATGAAACGTTAATTTAACTACATGCTACCTCAGATATTTCCCCTCGAGATTGTTCGCGGATCGTCACCAAGAGCCCTATGTGCCTTTTTTAATGCGAAGTTAATTCAACTACCCTCATATCTTACCTCAGATCTCTCCCCTCGAGATGAATGACAGACCATCACAAATAGCCCATTATGTTGCTCCAGTGCTTAGTTATTTCAAATATTCCTATAAATTACCTAGAATCATTCCCCTCGGGATTGATCCCGGACCGTCACCAGTTGCCCATTGTGTTGCTCCAATGCGGAGTTATTTCAAATACCCCTATATATTACCTAGAACCATTTCCCTCGGGATGGATCCCAGACCATCACCAATAGCCCATTATGTTGCTCCAGTGGGGAGTTATTTCAAATACCATTATATATTACCTAGAATCATTCCCCTCGGGATTGTTCCCTGACCATCACAATTAGCCCATTGTGTTGCTTCAGTGGAAAGTTAATTCCATATCTAGAATAATTCCCCTCAGGATTGATCCTGGACCGTCGCAATTAGCCCATTAGGTTACTTCAGTGCGGAGTTGATTCAAACAACCCTATATATTACTAAGGATCGTTCCTCTCAGGATTGATCCCGGACCGTAAACAATAGAACAACGTGTTTCGCCCATTAATGTGATTAAGGCTAGGGCTTCACTTGCGATTTCTAGTCCCGCTATTTTTCAATCGCAAAATAAAACTCATTGTTTCAAATACAATTGCACAAATTTGAGACAAAGTAATCGCAGCGATTAAAAAGTTGCAACTGGTCCTACTTTATATGAAACGCGACTGGTAGGTCTACCCAATGAATCACACAGACAGGCATGGACATGCAGCCACTTGCGATAGTTTAGTCGAAGTTCTGAAGCAGTCTTGTTCTTTTCTCTGTTTAAAACACTGCAAATACTTGTTTGAAATGTCTGACAACGAATTTACAGGAGGTGATGATTTGAGACAAAGTAATCGCAAATTTGAGACAAAGTAATCGCAGCTATTAAAAAGTTGCAACTGGTCCTACTTTATATGAAACGCAACTGGTAGGTCTACCCAATGAATCACACAGACAGGCATGGACATGCAGCCACTTGCGATAGTTTAGTCGAAGTTCTGAAGCAGTCTTGTTCTTTTCTCTGTTTAAAACACTGCAAATACTTGTTTGAAATGTCTGACAACGAATTTACAGGAGGTGATGATGGACGAATATTAACAGTAATTGATACTGAGTTACTCATTAAAAAATTGAAAAGAAAATGTTTAAAGGTAATGGTAATGGTAATTTTAGTTAACGTCGTACTAGAGCAACACAACGGACTTGACGACGGTCCGGGATCAGTCCCTTAAGGGAAAGATACGAGGACAACACTTCGTAATTTTGAACCACGGTTAGATGACGAAGCAACACCTGAGCTGGCACCCCACTCTCCAAACTTAAACACCAACCCAACGTGAGGACTTTCGGCCACGACAGAATTAAGGTGCACCAGCCGCCTCTACACCATACGCTTACAAACATCCATGCCCGAACCCGGATTCGAACCAGGAACCTTCCGATCTAGAGGCTAACACCTTAACCACTAAACCGGTTGGTCGGCGTTATAAAATGGAATCCATTCAGTTGGATTGCTGGGTTTTTATGGTAGGTAGGGAATAAAGATCATACTGGAGCATTATAACAGGCTATTGGCAACCGCCAAGCATCAATCTCGAACGGAAAGATCCGAGGTCAACACTACGTAATTTTACACCACGGTCAGATGACAAGGAAACATTTCAACTGGCACCCCTCTCCAAACTTTTACACCACACCGACCATGACAGATTTAACTTGCAGCAGACAGCCTGTATACGATGGTTTTTGTTTCAACAGAGTTCCGAACTCGCGCAAACCCTTCGGATCATAATTCGTTGATCTTCCAACTGGGCTACAACGACCTTTGGTTGACTAAATGGTGGAAGAGTCATAAATTTGTCTAAGCTACACAAAACATAACACAGACAACATCAAGTAATACACATTCATACACTAGAAAAGTTTTACTGACAAAGAGAGAAACACACCACGCAGGTTGCTACACAGCAGCCGAACCCGAGTCACGGTGGTCCTAAAATTGGATTCGGAACAACTTAAGATGCCGTGGGGGGGGGTGTCGTGCCCCTTTTATTTAAACCACGGGGAATCAACACTTAAAAATAACTTATAAGAAAATGCAAAAAAAGTTCTTAAGACTATGTTTCCTTAACACTTTCTCTGCCGATCGAATGAAGATGTGTTGATAGTTATTGCCCGCCGAAGAAATGGGTTTTTCCCAGAAGTCAATACCAGAACCAAGCCAATACCAGAATAGATTGGCAAAAGCTCAGCCAACAATTTAGCAATTTAATCATCTGTTAGAGGAGTATTAGATTGCATTTTTCATTTTTTGGGACGTTAAGGCCCCGCAGAACTACTTGTATATCCTTATATGTATTACAATATTTTTAAAAAAAACTAATATAGCTGTAAATATTCGAAACAACATACATACAAAACTAGCTTGTAACCTTTACTCCACGCCAACACCTAACATATAATGCCAATAGAAGCGGATAATAAATGTTGAGACACAGCTCTTCCCGCGCGAACACGTGACTGGCTACTGAGACATCACTCCACACCACGCGTTGGAGCGTGATCGACTCTTTTAACGTTAAGGCCACACCACGCACTGGGCTCGAGATTGGCAGCGAAACTGTTAAAATGGAGTACCTCGATAGCCCAGTTAGAAAAGTAATGAATTAGCAACCGGAAGATTACAAAGTCGAATACAACCAAAGACCGTCGTACACAAAGGGGACTAGTGCACGTTAAATCTGTGGTCACCTGAAATGTCCTCACGTTGTCATGGTGCGATAGTTTCGAGAAAGGGGTGCCAGTTCAGAAATTGCTTCTTCATCTGACGATGGCTTAAAATTATGTGGAGTTGTCCTGGGTTCTTTCCCGTTGGGATTGATCCCGGATCGTGGTCAATATCCCGTTGTGTTTCAAAAGTATGTCGTTAATCAAAATACTTATATACCTACCTTAAGGGGGTCCGGGACACATAGAAAAAAATTGTTTATTAATTAATTTAGAATTTTTAAAATTATATGAAGTTGTCCTGGGTTCTTTCCCGTTAGGATTGATCCCGGATCGTGGTCAATATCCCGTTGTGTTCCAAAAGTATGTCGTTAATCAAAATACTTATATACCTACCTTAAGGGGGTCCGGGACACATAGAAAAAAATTGTTTATTAATTAATTTAGAATTTTTAAAATTATGTGGAGTTGTCCTGGGTTCTTTCCCGTTGGGATTGATCCCGGATCGTGGTCAATATCCCGTTCTGTTTCAACAGTATGTCGTTAATCAAAATACTTATATACCTACCTTAAGAGGGGGTCCGGGACACATAGAAAAAAATTGTTTATTAATTAATTTAGAATTTTGAAGTTTTTTGTACTGATTACCTATCTAATTAATAAGTGAAATCCCAACACAAAAGTTTTCCAAAAGTTTTTAAAAAATTTTAAATTAACATTTTTTGAAAAAAAAGGGGTCCTTTTAAATTGCTAAAACTTAAAATATTCTTGATCAATTTTCAAAACTCTTGCAGTAAATCATTCACAAATTTATAAACTTTAATTTTGATTCAGCAATTTAAAAAATATTAATTTAATAAAAAATAAAAAACATTTTAATGAAAATTTTTGAAAATTTTAAGGTACTTTTTTTTTTTAAATCATAGTTTTAAAAGTAAATATTTGTTTCAAATTTGCGGAATCTAAATTAAAGTATAATGTTTGAAAAAGATATATTCCAAATTTCAACCCTTAAACTTTATCGGTTTTTGACTTATAGCAATTTGTATACAGGAAATCTTGAAAAAAATGTATCATGGAGAAAAACGCATTTAAAGTTTTAAAGACCCCCGATTTACAATTAATAAAATGCTTAAATACATTTTAAAAGCATCCAGATGAGTATATAACTCCTTCTTTCCTTTTAAATCTTTGGTTTAATTTGAGTTTTCTAAGTTCTACCTTTTTTTCTATATAGTTTATAAAGGTCTCCGTAGACTTAAATAACGTCTTTCGCAGATGTTGTTGCCATGACAACAACTGTCAAAAGTGTTAGATTTTCAAAACTACGAATCACAAAAAGAACTATATCTCTAGTTCTAATTAAGATAGAAACATGATTTAGACGTCATTTAAGCAGAAAAACACAGATAATTTCTTAAAATAATAAAAAAAAATTTCGAAAATTTGACGTTTTTTGTGTCACGGACCCCTTTAAAAGGGTGAGAGTATGTTATTTAATAGTTTGAAAAATATAGTTTTTTATGTAATTTCAATCTTATTGATACATAATGAATATTTTCTGGTTAGCGCTTGTTCTGTGGTAGCCCGGTTGGAAGAGAAACAGATTAGCAACAGGAAAGTTGCCGTTTGAATCCAACCACAGAGTGCAGTGCACAAGCAGGGCTGGTGCATGTTAAATCTTTCATGGACCCAAATGTCCTCACTTTAGTGTGGTTTGCCTACTCGAATGTGATACCGTCATCTCACTGTGGTTCACAATTACGTGGTGTTGACCTCGGTTCTTTTCCTCTTCCTTTTTATTCCAGGACTGTCGCCAGTTGTGTTGCGTATATTAAATTAAATTAGTAGGTATTTATTTAATTACGTTAATTAAATACCTACGTACCTGGTTAGCACATATTTTTACCAAAATTTTGAACCGGCTGTTGATTTGAAATCATTGTTCAACGTTTGCACTAAAATACTCAAAATAAAAAAACTGTTCGAATGTATTTAACCCTGCTCGTGGTTGTCTCGCCGAGGTATATCGTCATCATTAAAACTGACTAAATCAGGATGGACGAGATGTCTCGTTATTAGAAGAAAACTGACATGAACCTGATCTTGTCATCATAAAAATCCGGTAATATCTTGATGACGAGTTATCTCGTTAATCTCAAAATCGGTCTGATCTTGATGGAAAGTTGAAAAAAAATGTAACAGCAGTTAAAAAGTCCCTATAAAATAATGAACAAACGTGATTAATAATGCATGTAACTTATGCCCACGGTATATTAATAATTAACACAACTCCGTTACAGTGAGAGGATATTTGCCTACGTACAGATTCGCGTAAAAATTAAGGTAGGTAGGTATTTTAATAAACGTCATACTAGTGCAATGCAACAGGCTACAGTCAAAGGTCTGGGATCAATACCAAGTAAAAGACCTTAGACACCATGCAATTTTGAAACACTGTCAGATGACAAGTCAACGTCTGAGCTCGCACCCCTACTCTAAAAAATTTCACACGACGCCAACGTGAGGACATTTGAGGCCATCACAGATTTAACTTGCACCAGCACCCTTTGTAAACGACAATCTTGTTCGAATCGGACTCGCAACCCTCCGGTTGCTCGACAGTTTCTCTTCTAACTGGCCTTACTAAACTTAAGGAACATTAAGGTTCTCTGCTGTTTTATTGTAGTAAAGTGACTTTGATGTTGTAAAAGGATACAAAAAGTACGTGGACAGTTATCGAACTGATGAGTAAAGACAAAACGATAACAATAATAAAAGTTAGGTATGGTATGTTTATTAATGTCGTACTGGAGCAACACAACGGGATATTGACGACGGTCCGGGATCAATCCCCAAAGGGAAAGATGCGAGGACGACACCACGTAATTTTGAATCACGGTCAGATGACGAGGCAACACCTGAGCTGGCACCCCACTCTCCATACTTTCACACCATCCCAACGTCAGGACTTTCGGCCACGATTGATTTAAGGTGCACCAACCGCCATACGCTTACAAACATCCATTCACTGACATGGATTCGTACCAGGAACCTTCCAATCTAGAGGCTAGCACCTTAACCACCAGACCGGTTGGTCCTGAAATAATAAAAGGAAACAGTAAAAAAATTACATGAAATTATTGCACTGTAGTCCCATGAGACAGATAGGTAATTGTGCAAGTAACTTGCAACTGTTAAAAGTGTGGCAAGCTTTTCACCACTTTTGCACTCAGAGAATACTATGGGATGGTTTCCTCGGTCGTAGGCAGAGTAAGTCCCCTACCTCATTGGTTAAAATTTTAATCGCCCGTTATTTTTAACCATTAATTTTAACTCTCCATTATTATTATTAACCATTTTAACCATTATCCTCGGTCGTAGGCAGAGTCCTCTACCTCATTGGTTAAAATTATAATCAGCCGTCATCTAAAACATATGCCTGCGCTTTGATAGGAAATCGGCAAAGTCGATTCGTAAGCCCACGCGATTTATTCTGCATAGAACTTACGACAGCGACTCTGCCAATCTGATATGTCTATTTCAATAAAAGGTCTTGTGTCTCGAAGGACGAGATACCTCGTCATCAGGTCGAAACCATTCAGAGGGTTAAAAATAATGGTGTTCCTGACGTTTTATACGCCGGTGTTTATGCTTACTTCAACAGGAGGGATTGGTTGGTTGCTTTTGGGGTTTTATGACGCAAAGCCCATGTTTGGTCATGCTACACCAGACACAAGATATACAGCATAAAGTAATGGACATACACACAAAGAATGCTTAATCTGACACCAACGAGAAAAATACACCCAGAGAGGAATGCATCTGACAGGAATCGAACCTGAGACGCCTACTACTCAAAGGTTGCGAGCGCAGAGGACATAACCCCTGAGCCACGACGACCCCCAACAGAAGGGGAATCAAGTAGATATTTCTCATTCGAAATTCTGGAATTACAAGACAGATAGGAAGATCATCTCGAAACACCCATCTATTCTTACAAAGCATAACCCGTTACTAGAAGAAATTGCAGTGAAGAGGAAGTTTTGAAAAGGATCCACCTCTCTCCCCCCCCCATATAGATACATTTCCCTTTTTTGTATTAAGGTATTCAGACACGTTTGAGACCCTTTTTTTAAATGTGGTACAGTAACATGTTAATGATAATTTTTTTTGTTTAGTGTTTTTTAAATATTTAAAATATATATTACAGTAGAACTCCAATTATCCGAATCAATTGGGACCGGACCCCATTCGGATAATTGGATTGTTTCCTAAAAAAATGGTCTGTTTGTATTTTAATTAATTACTGTATGTATGGGGGTTGAAAATGGGAGAAAAAAAACTATTTTTAAACAAAAAGAGCTTTTAATTAAATAAATGAAAAGGCAATACTTTTACACGTTAAGCGTACTTACAAGTGCTATACATAAGTACAGTATGTACGTACCGTACTGTAAATGAAAGTCATTGCTTGCTAAACATCTCGGTCAAAGTAAGCTGTTTGACTGTCTTTATCCGTTTTCGGGCAACCAATCGCGCACCCGCTTGATAATGAAAAGTTGCATGCTGCCACACTCTGGCTTTCGCTCCATCCACTTCAACGCAGTTTCTAAGCCGGCAAATGCTTCACTAGCAGATGGTCCCGTGTCTGCTTCAATTTCGACAATAAGGTCATCTTCTTCAACGACACTTTCTTCTCTCAAACTTTCAATAAGTTCATCATTTAGAATTTGAAACCCAGAATCATTATTTTGCGAATCGCAATACGTTTCCGTCTTAATTTTTTTCTTAAATTCTGAAAGCGATTCGGATAATCAGCGATTGGGATAGTCGGAGTTCGGATAATTGGAGTTCTACTGTACTAATAATTTTGTAAAAACAATAACTATGTATGAAATTTTAAAGAAATTTCTCAAAAACTTCAAATGTGCTACTTGGAACTCTATTCAAACAATTTGAAAAATGATGCTACCAAAATAAACTACATGCATTTTTCTCGGGAATGAACTAAAATCAAAAGGATATTTAAATAAACAAAAATTTTACAAGCGATCAAAAAATGAATATAAGAATTTTGAGCTTTACAGTCCTATTTCGTAAATATAAATGGTCATAATTGAAAAACTTTTCAACTCAGCATAAATATTCTAGTTTATCCTCTAGACAACATTATAAAGAACAAGTCCTCAAAGTCTTACGAGAATGCATCAATAACTTTGTATGCAAAACCATTTGAAGTTACGAAATAGTGCATAAAAATTAATTTAGAGTAAAAAATACTTTGAAATGTATTGTTTGCTCTCTCTTGCTTTTACTGTTTGTAATTTTGCTCTTCACTTCTCTTTTAAGATGTTCACAATATTTCCTAAAGAGAAACCATTTACACATTTGATAAATCTTTCTAAAATTATATTTGCAAAACAAAAGCATGTTTTAAATTAAAATTTTGACAGGTTATTGATCTTCTAGTGGCCACTTCGTGTATTTTCCATACCTACTTCGGGCCGACCAACCGGCATAGTGGTTAAGGTGTTAGCTTTTAGATCGGAAGGTTCCTGGTTCGAATCCGGGTCCGGGAATGAATGTTTGTAAGCGTATGGGGTAGAGGCAGCTGATGCATCTTAAATCTGTCGTGGCCGAAAGTCCTCACTTGGGTTAGTGTGGAAGTTTGGAGAGTGGGGTGCCAGTTCAGGTGATGCTGCGTCATCTGACCGTGGTTCAAAATTACGAGGTGTTGTCCTTGGATCTTTCCTTTAAGGGACTGATCCCGGACCGTCGTTAATATCCCGTTGTGTTGCTCTAGTATGACAATAACTAAAATTACCAATTACCATACCTACTTCGGTTTTCCCGCCTTTATTAAAAGCGTAATATCTCTGCAACTAATTAACTTTGAGAAAATATGAAATATATTTTGGAAAGTCAAATAAATACTCTATCAAATAAGATCAAATACCTTTTTTGGAATTTTTTGTCAGAAATGACATTTTTAACGTGTTCGGATACCTTAAAACCATCTTACAAAGTGGAAAACGACCGTCCGCTTCGCTGGTGGCACCAAGGCAACACTCCCTTATTTCTCGATAAAAAGGCCCATTCCGTTTATTACAGTTGTCGAGTGTAAGGTAAATATTTCGGGGAAGCATATAGAACGCGGAATGATGTTGACCTTGCATCAGGTAGGGGAATGTTATCCTTCTATATCTCAGCCAGGGGACAAAATGTATAGCTTGCGGGGAGGAGGTTGCAGTTGTTCGTGGAAAATGAGAACCCATGATGGTATATTGATTCGTAATCTGCTTTCCAGCTTCCAACAACACGTCTTTTTCCCTCGCCCATTTATATAGCGAGCCTCAAGACAGAAATGTTTCGACCTCTTACAATTTATTCCGTCTCAATTCGCATAGGTTGGACAGTTGTTGGAAACTCGTAATACTGCAATACCTAGATGGTTTAAGTTCTTAGCTTTGAATTCACGGAAATAGATTCCCGATCTGGGTTCTCGAACATATTTCTGCAGCAAAACCGCAATGTGGTGTTTGAATAGGAAATTTAATAAAAGTTTAATGTGATAATAATTGTTCCGGGTTTTTAGCCTTTAGTTAGTAATTTTAGTTCTGGGTTTGATTAGCCTTCCATGTAGCAAAAATCACAATCGGAGTGATAAACTAGATTACTTTATTAACTTTAAGACTACGATTAATACCGGAGTTGTACCTCAAAAGTTATAAGTATCGCGCCAACAAAGAATTTAGATTACGGCTAGTACAACAGTTGTACCTTGAAAGTTATAATCGTGCCAAGAAAGAATCTCCCCCGATATATCTATAGCGGTAGTCAAAAGGTATTAATACACTCCTTAACAAAAAAAGAGCCGCGGTAGCTCAGTCAGTAGAGCGTCGGGATCGCATCAGAATCGTTGTGGGTTCTGTCCTCGGCGGAGCCTCCAATTCTGACGATTGCGAGATCGGCGCTTCGACCTGGCTAAAGACCGTCGTGTTCACTAATGGTGACTGGGGCACGTTAAATAGGTCGTGGTCACAATGTCCCCCATGTTCCCATACCAAATCAATACCTCTGGGGGTACCTGATCAGGGGGTTATCGGCCTCTGATTGGGATCTAAATTACGGTATGTGTGAGTGAATGGATGTATGAAAGGGACCTTCATGTAAAACGGATGTGTCATTAGGGTGGGCCGAAAAACACTTTTTTTCGAAATCGCTATTCTAATAGTGCGAAAAGGGTTCTCTCTGGGTTCAATAAACACGGTGTAAAATATTTTTTGGATTGGATAATATCTTTTGCCCCCACATCGCACTTGAATTGTGGAAATTTGGGTAAAAATTGGCAATTTTTACTCGGTGTAGGAAATGTAATTATTTTTCAATATTGCTTTTCTAATAGTGCGGAAGAAGTGACCACTAGGCTCAATAAGAAAGGTGTAAAATATTTTTTTGATCGAATAATATCTTCTGTTTCGACATCGCAATAGAAATTTTGCTATTTTTGAAGAAAAGTGCACTTTTTATCGTCTTTTCATGCTGCCTGTATCTGACAGGAAATGAAAGGAGGTGTGGGGTGGTTCACAGTTCACATTCCTCCGCAGGTATATCTGAAATAGATTTAAACCTGGAAATTTACAAACTATCGACATCGAGCCATTTGATCTCTTTTACTGATCATAAGTACAAACAATTAACTAACTCTGTTTGTATCTAAATCATAACAAATGCGACTTGGTCACCCTTCAACTGCTGTGGGTGCCGACAGGTTTGGAGTCTCGTACCCTGCTGTGGCTGCAATTGCTTCAAGTGTTCTTCACGATGTCGGACTCATAACTAGCAACAACTCGGATTTGGTGGTTGACAAAAACAAGCTGCGAAGGGAAAAGGCTAGTTAGAAAGGATTTAAAATTGCAAGTTTTAAAGTGAAGCTCAGGCATTTCCGTTGACAGGGCTGTATTTCGATGGTCGTAAAGATTCTACATTTATAGAGCAGAGAGTAGATACTAAAATATACACAAGAAAAGCAAAAGAGAAACATTTATCTCTTATTGAAGAAACGGGTTCATGTTATATTACTCATCTGAGTCCATAATTTGGCACCGCAAAACAGATTTTCGTGACTATTATCGGATATTTTGAAGGGATCATAAGATCTGGCAGTTGGATGTGACTGCACATCTGTTAATACCGGATGGAAATCCGGTGTAATTCGGTGTTTGAAATTGAAACTTGGTAAACTTCTGCAGTGGGTAATATGTTTCCTGCATTTTAATGAACTAACTCTGAGGCACCTGTTTGAAACGTTGGATGCGCCAACAAATGGTCCCAAATCATATTTTGATAATATTGGGAAGGCGTTCCTTACAAGTGAAACTTTGCCTGTGACAACTTTCGAAATTATTGACGGCGAGTTCCCAACAACTGATAGACGTGACTTAAGCAAGGATCAAATGTACTTGCTAGAAATATTTCAAGCAGTGCGATTGGGTAATTGTTCTGATGATGGCTAGACGCAGTCCTGGTCCATTATCACATTCACACTGGCTGACAACAGAGTGACAACACACTGGCTGACAGTATGACAGAGTTCTAAGACTATATGTTAGTTCTCCAGATCCTTCTTTGAAGTTGAAACAAATTGCTGAGTTTGTTATGAAAGTTTACTCTCCAAACTGGTTTAATATAAAGTCTAAACATTCGCTGAAAGATGGAGCTAAGCATGTCTGGAATACTATTTCTAGATCCATGTATTTACCTCAAGACCTCAAGAACGTCGTTGATGGGATTCGTTCGTTGCTCCTCATAAGAATATCTTGCTGTGTATGTTGAACGATGAAAGACCGCACATCAGAGAGCTTGCTGCACGACGTATAATTAAGTCTAGAGAGTCATCTTCCAATGTAAAGTCAGTTCATATATTTCTACCACCAAAACGGAATTTTGAAGTTGCTGACTATACGGAATTGATTGACTGGTCATTAAGTACTATTACTTCTACACCAATCCTTCGTGACATATCCACTGCCGTATTTAGTTCCATTGTGCTTGATAAGAAAAGTCCAGAATAGCACTTAGTTCACTTCCCACGTCACGCACAGGCAATTGTACGGTGTGCCAATTTAGTGACAGAAACATCCTCTAAGGTTTATGGGTTTCAAAGTAGAGACGGGTTCATTAGATCCACATTTTTTTCCCGATCAATTATGCCTGAATTCGACCATATAGCTGATTTCAATCCTCTTCCTGCTGATTAAGTGTACGTAAACTTTTGGTATTGACATGCATAACATACAATGGTTACAATATTCTCAACAAATATTAAATTAATATATTACGACTCCTCTATTGTTTAATAATTTTCAGGCAATATAATCCAATGTACAATACAATACAGCAATAAACAGTGTTTGTACCCATCTATTTTTCGTGTTTGATTTATATCTATAAGACATTAAAAAAAGTGCAATTTTCTTCAAAAACTGCAAAATTTCAATTGCGATGTGGAAACAGAAGATATAATTGGATCGAAAAAATATTTTACACCTTTCTTATTTAACCCAGTGGGCACTTCGTCCGCACTATTAGAAAAGCAATATTTGAAAATAATTATAATTCCTACGCCGAGTAAAAATTGCCAATTTTTACCCAAATTTCCAAAATCCAAGAGCGATGAGGGGGCGGAAGATATTATTCAATCAAAAAAATATTTTACACTGTTTTTATTGAACCCAGAGAGAACCCTTTCTGCACTATTAGAATAGTGATTTCGAAAAAAAGTGTTTTTCGGCCCACTCTAATGTGTCATGTATGTCGAGCAAAGTCGGACTTCCTCCCAATGGGGCTCAATAACATGGAAGGCGCACTCTCCTCGCCTCTTGCCGTCTTCGACGGGCCTGGCACTCCTCTGGTCTGCCAGTGTAGGCATAAGAAACAACAACAGCATAACAAAAAAAAACGAAGGAGTAGTCCGATTGCGAAAAAAATTGTTGGGTGTGAAGAACATACATAGAAAAACAAACGATTGAAATTTCAGAACAATTAAATGATTTATTTCAGAGTTTGACCTTTACAAAGGGAGGTAGTCAATAAGGCGTAGGTCCACCTCTGACCTGGATGCAAGCTGTCACCCGGCGTGGCATAGACTGAAAAAGTTCCCGAATGGTGATTGCAATCGTCTTCCCATAACGTCCCAAATGTACTCTATGAAAGGGAGATCAGGAGACCTATCTGGCAAAGGAAGTGTTGGAAAAGCTTAAAGACAGTTCATAGCAACAAAGAGCCGTGTGTAGACGGGCATTGAAAGGTAAGTCTGGGGATTCGCAAAAGCAACGATAACACAACCGGTCGTACAATATCGTCTACGTACCGATGTGCGGTAAGTGTGCCAGAAATGACTACCAAAGGGGTCCGGCTATCAAAGGAGATGGCACCCTAGGCCATAATGCCCTGTTGTGGGCGTACGATAGTAAGGGCAGGATCTCCACGCTGCTCTGGACGTGTCTGCAGTTGTCGTCAGGACACAAATGGAAGCGGGACACGTCACTAAAGACTATACGACCCCAGTCAGCGTCGTTCCAAGTTGTTCGAGCCTGGTACCACTGTAATCGGACTTAACGGTGTACAGAGAGGTAAGCGGCGAAATGGTCAGCGCGAGCGAAAATTTCGCTCTCTCAGTCGTTTGCAGAGGGTCATGTTGGACACGCGTGGTCACTCGTTGGATAGTTGCTAACAACGAATCCGGTGCTGTGACACCTGCTCTGACAGTCGCCCTGCACCTTCTTGGTGCTTCGATTTTTTTTTGTAATAGAGTACAGTTGGTTTGGAATTTTGTAAGACGCATGTTCCATATTTGGCTAAGCTGCGCCAAACACAAGGTAAAGTCCCGTCAGTAAATGTCTCGTTGTTTTGCAGTAATTTCAAAATGCTCGTGGCTCTATATCACCAACGGTTGACTTTCAATGGTTTTTGTATCTGTAACTATCAGTTATCAATAAAAATAATTTTGTCTTGTAAACTTTAATGTCCTTTGGCCTCAATCGCTCAAAGCGAACACAAGTAAAACATTTCTTGAATAGAAAAAAAGAGTCATTGGAGAACCTAGTAGTGGGAAAATAGTAGTGATCATGAAAGGTTCGTGAGGTTCGCAAGGACCGCAAGAAACCACTCCAAATCATCAACAGTGAGTTTCAACAAGTAGCAGGGGTTACGGTGCACCCCAATACTTTTCGGAAAGAACTGCACGCTCTCAATATCCACAGATGTGTTGGCGCACACAAACCAAACATCACCCCATTCAACAAAGCCGGCAGACTAGCTTGGTGTTTGTAACGTCGCCGCAACTGGACTGTGGACCACTGGAAAACTGTTTTATGGAGCGACGAGTCACACTACACGCTCTTCCTGTCGGATGAGCGTGCTTGCGTTTGGCAAATGCCAGGCGAACGTCTGTTACCCGAGTGCATCGTTCCAACCCAACTGAAAAGTTCGGTGGTGGTGGTGTACTTGTTTGGGGTGTCTTTCGTGGTATGACCTGAGACTTTTGCATGTTGTTCATGGTAAATTGAACCCGGACGCCTACATGAACATTTTGGACAATCAAGTTCTTCCTACGCTCTGGCAATTACACTGATGTCCAAAATTAAGGTCACAATCATAAAATCTGTGAGAACTAGAGAAATATTCAGTTTATTGCAACGAAATTTGACACAGAGATACATTATTATGAGAGAAAGCATATAAGAATAACATAGCAATATGAAAAAGAGTGGAATTGTTACTTAAGATACAGGTTATATCAAAAGAGGTCAAATCACGATGCTTACGGCCACAGGCCTTCGGACAACTGTTTACCCTGTATTGAATTGTTTCCACAATCGTGAAATGACGGAATGATGAACGCCAAAGAAGAGAGTAACATCAGTGATTGATTGCCCTGCTTCAAGGCGTTACACAGAACGCCAGAGATCACTATCTTCCATTCGGCTTCTGGAAGTCATAGAATCACGTCTGTCTTGAAAACTAATCGTACGAAAGTTCTAAACACTTTTTATCATCACTTACATGCAACTCCTCCAAACCTTCACAATGCTGGCTTCTTATACGACTGCCTCTTTTCATATTTCTAGACACGAAACCGTGATTTGCTGTTACATAACACATTTGCATACTTCCATCTACCTTTGCAGCAAATTACAGCATCTCAAATTCAGATTGGCTTCTGGAAATTAACAGTTTCCTCTCCGTGCTTAACTTTTGGCAGTGAGTGTAATTTTGAACCAAGTTCAGATGACGAGGTAAAACCTGAGCTGGCACCCTACTCTCCAAACACCCACAACACGCTAACGTGAGGACATTTGAAGCCACGACGGATATAAAATATATTCACATGTACTGTGTGTGTGTGTGTGTGTGTGTGTGTGTGTGTGTGTGTGTGTGTGTAACGTATATACAATGACTGAGAGCGGCCACTTTATTATGACCATCTCGTCAATATGTCTTTGGGTCACCTTTTGCCTTTAATACATCGTTGATTCCTCTTAGAATGGACTCAACGAGATGTTAATAGGTCGTTTGTGTAATCTGAGACCATGCTTGGAAGAATGGTACTTTCTAACATTGTGAGATTGGATGGTTGTGGATCTAGATTTCTGATAGCTCTTTCAACTTCATCTCACTAGTTCTCAATATGATTGATTTCTGGGAATTGTGAGGGCCACCTGTACAAAGTGACCTCTCCTTCATGTTCCTCAAACCAATTCTGTACAATACCAATCCTATGGCAGGACGCATTATCCTATTAAAAGTACCCATCGCCATTGCGATAAACCATCAGCATTACAGGATGCACTTTGTCAGCAATGATGTTTAAGTATGATGTTTGATTCAGACTTCAATGCACACGAAATAAAGGGCCCAAACATGCCACGAAAACATTCCCCTAACCCAGTGATTCTCAACCTGTGGGGCGCGCCCCCTTAGGGGGGCGCGATCACACTAGAGGGGAGGGGGCGAGAATATCCAAGAGAAAATATTATTTAAAAAAATTGATTAACTGACTTAAAGAAAAGTACACACACGCTTAAAAAACAAAATACATTTCGACATATTTAATAATTAACTTATTAAAGTAAAAAACAACTTCTAAATCAAAACTCTCTCTTACCTAATCAAAACATACCAAATTAAAAACAAATTTAATAATTATAAGTGACTTCCTTGGGCCTGTCTTGCCGAGCAAAGTTTTTCGAAGGAAGGCTTAATATTAGAAATAGATACTCTCAGTTCTGTTTCTATATTTAGCCGAGATCTATATTTTGTCTTCAAAGAAGCCACGGCAGAATATCCAGTTTCACAAAGGTAGGATGTTGAAAATGGTAATAGAATGCGAAATGCCCTTGTTTTCAGTGCAGAAAAATATAATCCTCTACTCCTGACCAAAATTCAAGTAGTGATTTATTACTAAATTGTCTTTTGGTTTCGCCACTTGTCGTGAAGTCTATGAATTTTTCTTCCTCATCAATTGAGAGTCTTTCGGGAGTCAAATGAAATGGATCCCTAACCCACTCGTAACTTGCTATCAGTTAGTCGTCAGCAAGAAAATACTTTTTAAAATTCTTTGCCAGCATGGCTAAATGATTTTCAATGGTTACAAAACCAACTTTTACATGTTCGTCTTCAGCCTTGTAAATTTTAGTAAAATCATTCACTATTGCAAACAATGTTAGGTTTTTTTGCTTTAAATTTCTGCTCCACAATTCCAATTTTCTACAAAAAGCATTAACTTTATCACTCGTATCCAACCCATGTATATTTGCTCCTTGGAGTTGAAGATTCAAGTTATTTAATTTCTCGAATATGTCGACCAAGTAGCTCAATTTCATCACAAATAAACCATCGCGAAAATTCTTGGCTTCCGGCCGGTTTTCTTCTTTCAGGAAAATGGCGATTTCATCTCTTAATTCATAAACACGTTGCAAGAATTTCCCACGTGATAACCATCTTGCCTCGCAATAAAATAGTAAAGCTGAATGCATTGCACCCATGTCTTTACAAAGTGCGGAAAAGATTCTTGATTTCAGGGGTCTCATTTTGATATAATTTACTACGGTTACAACTGTAGTTAACACAATATTCAGACCAGGATTCATTTCTTCGGAAGCCAAAGCTTCTCTGTGGATCATGCAATGTGTCCAGACACACTGAGGCGATTTTTGTTTTACAAGTGCTTGTTTACTTTGAAATCTTCTGGACATTGAACGAGCACCATCAGTGCATATTCCGACGCTATTTTTCCATTCTATGTTTGGCTCGTTCATAAAATCATTTAAAATAGCAAATAATGCGAGCGCTGTTGCTTTGAGTTCTATCGGTTTGCAGAAAAGTAGTTCTTCTACTACTGACATATTATCACAAAATCGAACATAGGCAATGAAAAAAAAAATGAGCATCTTTATTACAATCTGTTGCTTCATCAAACTGTATTGAAAACAATTTGTCACGCAACTTCGAGAAAAGCTAACACTGTACATCTTCAGCTATATCACCAATTCTACGAGCAACAGTATCATTTGAAAGAGGTATGGACTGCAATTGTATTGAAAAATTATCTCCAAACATAGTTTCTACAATCTCAATTGCTGCTGGCAAAATAAGCTCTTCACCAACGGTGTGAGATTTTTTTACATCTGGCTATTTTATATGAAACTTTTGGGATGCAATTAAAGCTTTTTTATTCACAGGCAAAGTTTCTTTAAAAAATGATTTTTGCTTTTCACATGATTTTAATTTTAATTCGAAGAATTCTCTGGGTTTGTTGACGTACTCACTATGAAGCGTTTCCAAATGTCGTTTCAGTTATTATGCTTCATGTTGTCTGCGGTCTATTTTTTTGAGCAAATGATATACAGGGGCCTTTCTTCTTCATTTACTTCAGTACTGGTAAACCCCAAATTTAAGTATTCTTGAGAATATTTTCTTGATTTTATTTTCGGAACCACGCTCGTCTGTGTACTTGTTAATGCTTGACTATCGTCTAATGCCCGTTTACGCTCGCTTAAAAAATTATCCATGGGTCTGCATAAATCTGCTGCCGTGAATATTTAATATGGTGATTGCAATTAACACGAAAACATATGTAACATACGATAGATTTGATAGCGATCGACTCGAATGAGAATTGAAACTTGCGTTATCGAACATTTTCCTTCTTCCTATGAGAAAACATTTGCTCTGTGCATGCTCGAGACGGCTTCCACAAACCATATTACTTATTTTTTCTCTTTTCTTTAGTTATGCTTCTGGTTTATTTCTTTTATTATTCCAAAAAAAAGTATTCCCAGTTTCTAAATTTAGCTCACCCCGTCCAGGTTAACTTTCATTAACGAATTTTTGTACTTTCATATTCTTTTAACGTTATCTCCCTGTTTGGCTTTTATTTCAAATATAATATTTAAATATCCCCGCTTCCATTCGCTTCATCTGTTCACCGCCCGCTTGGCAAAATGCCAGATGTGGTTTCTCGCCAAAGTTGGCTCGCTTTTACTCTTGTTTTGGCAGTTAGTTAAAAATAATTAAAAAACAGAAAATACTCAATATATATTATTGTTGTATACATTTTATTGTAAGCGGGGCGGGGGGCGCGATGAAAATTATGATTGAAAACTGGGCCGCGAATAATGAAAGGTTGAGAAACGCTGCAGTAACCATCACATTGCCTCCACTAGCTTGAAGGGTTGTAGCAATGCTTTTAGAATCTTAGAATCCATGATTTCGTGCTGTTTCCTCCAAACTCTAACTCGCCCATCTGCATGGTGTAACTTAAAACGGGATTCATCGGACCACGTTACGTTTTTCCAATCGTCTACTGGTTAATCAATGTGTGCCTGAGCGAATTTGAGACGTTTTATCTTGTTTCTTGCAGAGAGCAACATTGTCGCATGGGTCTTCGGCTTCCATAGCCCATACGATGCAAGATACGGCAAACAGTGCGCTCAGAGATACTTTGAGACGAAGAAGAGGTAAGGAAAAATAGAGAAATAAATTGTTGCTCTTCAACGATTCGAAAGCCGCCCAGGAAAGTGCAGAAAACTCTAGTACATAATTCTGCATTTCAACGGAATAAATAAGCTAATCTGTAGATTACCAAGGTAATGTGCACATTAACGGCTTTCGAGCTTTAACGGTAACATATATATACACTAGTGTCCGAAATTATCTTTACATGCATAGAATCACGGATTTCTCAGACACTGTGAACTATAATTCTATGACTTTGTCTGGAATGAGACATAATATCATTAAACATAAATACAAAGGAAAAAATTTAAGAACACTGCATATGAAATAAAACTGTAGCATGAAACCATAAAAATGGCAATATTATATGACAAGGAAAGTTAAGAAAAAAAATGAAAGACTCAGAAAAAAAAATTAAGGCTTCTGAATTTAATATGGAATATGATCGCCCCTGACTTGTACACACACATCACAACGTGATTTCATGCTGGCAATGATGTTGTTAACCACAGTTCCACTCCTCCTGCAATGCGGTCTTTAAGGCATTTATATCTCTAGGAGACGGAGGAGGATGTCTTCGTGCAACTGCTTTTCCAAGGCAGTCCCATATGTTCTCTATCGGGTTCAGATCAGAAGATCTTGCTGGCCACGGTACTTGGTCAATGGCTTCATTTTCAAGGAATTCATCAACGAGATTTGCTTGATGTGGACTAGCATTATCGTCCATAAATTAAATATCAGATCCGTATGCAACTCTGAAAAGCCTTACATAACGTTCTAAAACCTCCTCCCGATATCTCTGGCCAGTCACAGATCCTCTGTTAGAAAAGTGTAGGGGCGTACGTCCATCGATCATTATTCCACCCTACACAATCATACCTGCACTACCAAAATGGTCATATTCCGTAATGTTCGAAGGACGTTTTCGCGTTCCTAACTCCCCTCAAGGAGTAAAAACGCTTGGAATCAGATTTTAAATTAAACCTCGACTCATCAGTAAAGCGAAAATGGGTCCATTGGTGTTGACTCCAGTTCTGATGTTCTTCCCACCAATTAAAGCGATCCCTCTTGTTTTGTGAAGACAGACACACACCCTTAGCTCTCTGAAATAAAGGTCTTTTTCATTAAGCCTTCTGTAAACAGTTTGCCGTGATACAACAGGTTCCGTAGCGGCTGCAAGTCTGAAATAAACTGTCGAACAGTAGACTTCCTGCTACGACGGGCAGTTATTGCCATATATCGATCTTGAGAAGCAGTTGTTATACTTTTACGATCTTCTCCAGGCCTCTTTATGAGAGTTCCAGAGTTCTGAAACTGTTTCCATAGCGCAGACACTAACTGTCTTGAAGTATTCACACATCTTGCTGTTTCCATGATTGTCTGTCCTGCTTCTTAACCGCCGATAATGCGCCACTTCACATATTCTTCCAAATGATACTTCGGAGCCAAAACAAACCGTTTCGAGTCCTTACACCCTGAATTAAAGCTATGTATTTCAGAAATTCACTTACATATTTACTTTGCTCATAGCGCTTGATTCACCGTCGGATGACGTAACGCCTTGATTTCAATATCAAAAACCGATTGAACACTTTTGATCGGATAATTCTAATTAGGCTTGTCTTTCACACATTCCCTTCAAAAATGGATTACATCTATAGGATATAATTATAACATAATATCATCATGAAATATGAGCCGCGGTAGCTCAGTCAGTAGAGCGTTGGGCTCGCATCAGAAGGGTTGTGGGTTCTGTCCTCGGCGGAGCCTGCAATTCTGATGGTTGCGAGATCGGCGCTTTAACCTGGCTAAAGACCGTCGTGTTCGCTAATGGTGGCTGGGGCACGTTAAATAGGTCGTGGTCACAAAGTCCCCCATGTTCCCATACCAAATCAATACCTCTGGGGGTACCCATCAGGGAGTTATCGGCCTCTGATTGGGATCTAAATTACGATATGTGTAAGTGAATGGATGTGTGAAAGGGACCTTCCTGTAAAACGGATGTGTCATGCATGAAGAAGTCCAACCCTCTGCGGCAATGGCACCCCATTTGGGCCATATATGGCCCGCACAACAACAGCATCATGAAATATAGTTTTAATCTAATTTTTAAAACCTAAATAGCCCATCTGAAAAATGCGTTTGCACAGTTTTTACTAAATAGTTTTTACCGGAAACAATTCCATTAATAATTTCGTTATAGAGGTTTTGTCCATAAATGTTTCCATTTCTTATTTTAAATCAAAACTAGTAAAACTATTTTACATTTAATTTGTTTGACTTTATATTTTATATGGTTTTGAAGACTGCTAAGACAAATATTATACCATAATTGCATCGAATTCTATGTACACGTCACGAATCCAATGTAACCCAGTGCAGAATTGCATGTGCTACACCGAATATCTTGGAGCATTGTTTTTAATGTCTGGGACGGATGCACTTGGGATTCTGTTCAAAAGAAGGTCACCAAAGAAATGCTTTTAATTTGCATTTTAAGTTTGAGACAGAACAGGAAATAGACTTTTTTATGTTCAATCTATACGCTCCATAAATTGTTTAAGTTTTATCAAGAAAAAAAATGCAGAAATCAAATGATTGGGGAGGTCGTGCGAATTATAAATTGTGACAGAATAACAGAGGGTCAACATACATGCACTATTTGGTGAGCAGTGACAGTGATCGTGTGACAGGATTAGTAGCAATAAATATTCACCCACTAGTTTAAATGACCCGGGTTGTGCTACTTAAGTTGCTCCAGGTATCACCAATCGCAAACAGCATTAGTAAAACTTTGAGTAATTATATGTTTGTGGTTCTACAGTAGTTAATACGAGGGCTAAATGGTAGGTAGGTATTTAAATTAACATCGCACTGGAACAATCCAACAGGCCCTTAGCGACGGTCAAGGATTAATTCTCAAGGGAAACGTCCGAGGACATTACCAGGTCAGAAGTCACATTTCAGCTGGTACCCAATTCAGCAACATAGACACCACGCCAACGTGAGGACATTTGAGGCCACAGAAGATTTGACGTGTACCATCTCCCGATAAATGAACTGTTGATTTTAGTTTTAAGATTTATTAATGGGAAATTGAAGGGTAAAAACAACACTGGAATGATTGAACAGAAACTATACAGGGTGTTTCAGTGAACCGTTTCAGAACTTCTAAGAGGGGTAGGGTACATCCTGACGAACCAAATCATATACCAATGGGCAGTCAGAAATGCTTTCCTGACGCGGTAGATGGCGTTGTGCGAAAATCCCGAGCTTTCGTGTAGGGAATCTTCATTTCGCATAAGAACGCCAAGTTAGTAGGATGGATGATTACACGATCGCAGAGTTAGCCGATATGCATTTGGCGTACGGGGCTGCAAATTGTAGTGGGCCAGCCGCACAGAGTTTGTACGCGGAACGATATCCGACGAGGCGTATCCCCAGTCAAGTCATAATTTCTTTGCAAGACTGCACCAGAGGTTAGCTGAGACAGGT
Organism: Metellina segmentata; assembly: GCA_947359465.1. Lineage (NCBI taxonomy): Eukaryota > Metazoa > Arthropoda > Arachnida > Araneae > Tetragnathidae > Metellina > Metellina segmentata. The sequence continues at coordinate 97,422,641 of OX375872.1, read as the reverse complement.
TCATTAGAAAGAGCTGACAGGGACAGGGTAAGAACAGCACGGACTGCAGACGTCGAACAGAATGTGCTGCAGCATGTACAGGGGAATCCAAGAACGAGTACACGAAGTGTAGCAAACGCAGTCGGGGTTTCCCATTGCAGCGTCTGGAGGATTCTCCGAGAAGAAGACATGCATCTGTTTCACGTGCAGCGTGTCCAGACACAGCAACCGGAAGATTATGCACCTCGTATTGCTTTCGCACAGTGGTACCTTGGAAAATGTGCTACAAATCCCCTTTTTCCTGCTGAAGTGTTGTTTTCCGATGAGGCATCCTTCACAAGGGAAGGAATTTTCAACACGCATAACGACCATATCTGGGCGGTCGAGAACCCGCATGCAATACGACGTCGTGCAGCACAGATTCGATTTTCGGTCAATGTATGGGCCGGTATTATGGGAGATCACCTCATCGGACCTTACCTGTTACCGTCTCTTCTAACCGGACCTAACTACTTGCTCTTTCTGCAGCAAGTATTGCCACAACTTTTGAGAGATGAACAGATTTCTGCATCGACGCAACAGACAATGTGGTTCCAACACGATGGAGCCCCTGCCCATTATAGCGGAGATGTTCGTAACTACCTGGATGTCACATTTGGTCAGCAGTGGATCGGACGTGGTGGTCCCGTGCGTTGGCCTGCTCGGTCACCCGACCTATCATGTCTTGATTTTTATTTCTGTTGTCATCTGAAATCGCTAGTTTATGACACCCCTGTTGACAATGTTGAGGAGCTGGTTGCAAGAATTGCAGCTGCCGGAGAAATTCGAGATATGCCTGGAGTATTCCAGAACGTTCGGATGTCCATGCGTCGGAGATATGAGGCGTGCATTGTAGCCCGTGGAAGAAACTTCGAACACTTACTTTAATCCATGTACCTTTTGCTTCTTTTCATGTATTATTAAAACGATTTCTCACTTACGGTCTCTTTTCTTTACGGTGCTTCTGTGTACAATACCGCTTCAGGAAAGCATTTCCGACCCCACATTGCTATATGATTTCGAGTTGTCAGGATGTACCCTACCCCTCTTAGAAGTTCTGAAACGGTTCACTGAAACACCCTGTATACGAAAATGAAGCTCTGTCTACCACCTATAACTCTACCTCACTACCACTCTTGCCACTAAGTTTGGGTGGTGGTATTCACTATAGGAAAACAGAGCTCGTTCGTTTATAGTAGGGATGGCTTTGGGGATTGTTCCGTCGTATTTTGCTTTTTGCCAATATGGGTGTTAGGAAGAAGGTAACAGCATAGACCTTAGTAACGCAAGTAAAAGTCATAACAAATATATTTTCTACTTGTCAATAAGTGAGGCAATGTGACAAACGTGAGTACAATTTTTCAAGTATCCCCTATGGAAAATGGGACAAAGTCAGCGTCTAAAACAGATAGGAGCAAACGAAGTGATTGGAGCTGTTTTCGTGGTAGAATGACACTAGCCCTCCGAGTGTTTAACAAGGCAACTCTCCCAAAATATATGGACAATCTAGATAAGAATGAGATGCTTCGTCGACACATTTTGAATAGATCATACTCATTTTGATTAGGGGTAGTAAAAGTTATTAGTGCTATCTGTGAATCGATGAAAAGTACAATATTGTTTCCTTTCTATTATAGAGTCCCGACATTAAAACTTGAAGAATATCATCTGCACATAGAATTCGTCCATTAGTATCTTCATTAGAGTGTAGTGCAGTTAGATTTTACAACAAAAGGGATCTTCCCAAACCTCTTTTACATCTGAAGGAGTATTTCAGTATCCAAAAGATTACGACGAGATTTCTCATTCATCAAGATATGAGGTTCTGTTAACCCTTCAAGTAGTTTCTACCAAGTAACTCGTCCAACAAAATTTGAGATTCAGTAAACCCTTCAAGTAGTTTTGACAAAGTATCTCGTCTATCAAGATCTGACCAATTTTTATAATCACGAGACATCTTGTCGATAACGATCTGAGGTTCTATTAACCATTCAAGTAGTTTCTACAAGGTATCTCGTCCATCAAGATTTAACCAATTTTTATAATCACGAGACATCTTGTCGATCCAGATCTGATGTTCTGCTAACCATTCAAGTAGTTTCAACAAGGTATCTCGTCTATCAAGATCTGACCAATTTTTATAATCGCGAGACATCTTGTCGATCAAAATCTGAGGTTCTGTTAACCATTCAAGTAGTTACGACGAGGTATCTCGTCCATCAAGATCTGACCAATTTTTATAATCATGACACATCTTGTCGATCAAGATATGAGGTTCTGTTAACCATTCAAGTAATTACGACGAGGTATCTCGTCCATCAAAATAGGACCTGCTTTTTAAATCTTGAGGTATATCGTCATTAAGATATGGTTGATTTTTTTATGACGAAATCAAAATGTGCTTAGTTTGTTTCAATTAAGAGGTATCTCGTTCCTAAAGATAAATAGAGGTAACTCGTTCCAAAATTTTAAAAGGCCATTCATAAAGATGTCTTTTGAAAATGACGAGATAGCTCATCGAGACAACCATAAGGAGAGTTATTGACAGATATCTCGTCTAGACAAAACTACCCTGTTACTCCAACAGGGAATGAAGGTCAAACTAGGAAAAACAAATTTAAAACAAACCCTTGTCCAGAAGGGTGACAGTTTGGAACACAGGTTTTTACACTAGAGAATGGCTTCTACAGGACAGTTTTTTCGACGCTAACATAAGCCACCAGGAGGGTTTGTTTGGAATATGTGTTCACCATAAGATACATCTTACGAATTAAAACTGTTCTGTTTGTACAAACTATCAATACCCCGTGTAGGAAGTTGACGCGTACAGGAGCCCTACAGGGTTTGTGTATCACTTAAAAACTACTAGAAATGTCCTATAAAATATATTTATGACTTTACAAAAAGACAAAAAAAAAAAATTAATAATAATAATAATAAAAAAAAAATTAAAAAAAAATAACAAAAAATAATAATAATTTATATATATATATATATATATATATATATATATATATACCTTAAACCTTATATGCATATTTATTCTTTGTAAAACTTAAAAAGGGGCCCTAGAAAAAGGATCTGAAATCCCTTGAATGATAATGAATGACATTGAAGTACAATTTAACATTTTTCAATTCCTCAGCCAAACTGAAATACTTTGTTTTGTTTGTAAAAAATAACAAACATACGAAGCTACAAATCCAGGTAATTGGTAATTTTTAGTTAACGTCGTACTAGAGCAACACAACGGGCTATTGACGACGGTCCGGAATCAGTCCCTTAAGGGAAAGATTCGGGGACAACACCTCGTAATTTTGAACCACGGTCAGATGACGAAGCAACACCTGAGCTGGCACCCCACTCTCCAAACTTCCACGCCAACCCAACGTGAGGACACTACAAATCCAGGAAAACACAAAAATACAGTTCTGTCAACTTCCGTAGCGTTGTATCAAATTAAATGTTTAAATTTTACAAACCCGACTCATAATTCAACATATTTAGTTTGTAACGATTTATTTCACATGTCTATAGCATTAGAAAGTCCTAAAACCGCATGCAAATTTTCATACGAATAATAAAGAACTGAAGCCATCTGAATAGCTATATTATAGTTGATTGGTTAGTGCCAGTTAGATTAAACATGTTGGCAAACCCAAAAATAAAAATACAAAATTAACAACGCGTAATTTGCAACCACGGCCTGATGGCGAGATTATATCTGAGATGGCCTTTCACTCTCCGAAATTCCATATTTCAAACTCGCAACCCTCCGGTTACTAATCCGTTGCTGTTTCAATTTGGCTTCCCCGGCTTCCAAACGTCATGAAGACGCCCATAAAATACATTTTCTAACGATAGGACCAATAAAACATTTTCAAGGTATTCTATTCTGAATAAATGACCTATAGAATATTTCCTAAAGGCTATATTCTAATATTCTAAGTGAATGAGCCAACCAACTGGTCTGGTGGTTAAGGTGTTAGCCTCTAGATCAGAAAGTTATTGGTTCGAATCCGGGTCAGTACATGAATGTTTGTAAGCGTATAGTGTAGAGGCGGCTGGTGCACCTTAAATATGTCGTGGGCGAAAGTCCTCACGTTGGGTTGGTGTGAAAGTTTGAAGAGTGGGGGTGCCAGCTCAGGTGTTGCCTAATAATCTGACCGAGGTTCACAATTACGTGGTGTTGTCCTCGGATCTCTACCTTAGGGTATTGATCCCGGACCGTCGTCAATAGCCCGTTGTGTTGCTTTAGTATGACGTTAGTTAAAATTACCTTACTTTACCTAAGTGAATGAACAATAGAACATTTCCTGACGATTCTGGCAGTAATAAGGTATAATAAGAATAAATATTTCCATATGATTATATTCTAAGGAAGATACCCGAATATAATCGTTCCAAAGCATTCAATTCCGAGAAAAGGAGCAGTAGAATTTTTCCGAAGGATTTAATTTTACCAAACCGGTTTAAAAGAATCGTCCCAAAGGATTCCGTTTCAAGTAAAACACCAATAAAAGTTGAAAGATTCATGGATTTTTTTACTCAGTGGATATTTAGTCATTAAGGTGTCATGAGAAATTGGCAATATCACACTACTTGGAAATCTCAGAGGGTTATAAAAGTTGCATAGAATCTACTACAATCTCGGAATACGAAGACTGTAACAAAATTGTCACAATGAAATGAGCAACGATATGATGGACTGCATTAAAGCTTCCGAAAGACTGGTTTCCTCCTTCAAAAGCTCAAAGATTAGTCTATCAATTCATGCAGATATACAATATGTATAAAACTCTGAACTACGAATCTGTCAGGAATTGGATCCCGTCTTTCATGCGGAGTAAACAGAACCCTATACCGAATGAAGCAGAAACGAAGACAAATATTTCTGTTGGGTGTGTCTAAAAGTCATGCATCAAGTAAGAGGAGAATCATGACTACCATGTATCAAATGAAAATCGGGGCACCCAATCTTGCTAGAATATTTCTGCATCTGTCATAATTTTCAGTCACGATGGTTCAAAATTCACTTTAATATACTGCGCGCAACAATGAAATTTTATTAAATTGTATGAAATATTTTTATATTTTGATTATAAAAATTTGATTTGTTACATAAATCCATTTTTAATGTCAAGCTTCAATTTAAGAGTCCATTCAAACAGAAATTACTTCCCACTGTGTAAATATTTACAAAACCGTCATTTAACACAAGTTTTTCAACTACCATATGGTTAGGGGAAAGGATATTGGTATTTAAATGGTACCTTCGCAGATTTGGTTTGTTCCAGATTTGTTTGCAACCAGAGATGTGATTGCTTAAACGTCTGAAGGGTTCACATGCATAGACCCGTTCAGCAGTCTGCAGTGTTGCTCATAAGACATAAAACCAGTTTTGACCTTCGACTAACATAAACTGTCCTAAGATTCTTTCAACTAGTAGATAAGGTTATTTAGACATTATAAGGGTTGTAGGGGGAAAAGCAACGCTCAGCCCTTTGGAAATCTTGTGAAGCTCATACATGAAGGAGACTACAGCACAATTCTTGCCAGTCTCTTTTAAATATTAACCAACGCCTTCTCCGTGTTCAACATGCACTACATCAGCCTAATTGCTGACTCAATTTGTCCCCTGTGTATGCACACGTGTGGTATGATATCACGACGAGTGGAGACCTGGAGAATTGAAGAATTTTGACCTATTAGAAGCTTTATTCCATCTATACAGAATACTTATACGATAGGTCGTGTACAGACAGATATTATCGTTAACGTTGAGTGCAGAAAGTTTAAATCATTCTTCCGTACTTGCATATGTGTAAACTTACTCGTTTATACTTACCATAAGCCTCTCCGCAAATGAATTTCGTTTGCTCAACTCTAACCGATTTACACGCGTATATCCGTTCTACAAACTTCGAAATAGTTTTGACCTTCGGGACCAATATAATCTTTCTTCTTGTCTAAATAAAGTCCAAAATTTTTATAGCAAAATATGCGGTTATTTAGTCATTGCATACCTATCTATTGTAAATTGTAAAATCTATAGTTAAATTTTCTTGCTTTTAGGAAGGCAAATTTTGTGATTATGTCGTAAAAATCTTCATACTTTCTGCCACCTTTTATAAATGGATAACATAGCATGGTTTGTCAAACGGTTCTTTCCCCAAACTAGAACGAAGGAAGTTTTTATTAGTTAAACTTGACTGTGAAATTGCGTTCGCAGTAACCGGTAACCGGTAAGGTAACCACTGTAACCGGTAAGGTAAAAAACATTGCCGAAGGTAATTTCTATATTCGGATGTATTAAGACAATATTTGCATAAACACTTTGACAAATCAATGTTTTGTCGCTGACTGTATCCTCAATGAGTCCCACAACTTGAGTTAAACATTGAATTTCATTATGTGAGTTTTCAGCATTAATGTCATTCGAATACTCAAGACCAAAATCACCCTCCCTTCCGACTAGAGTATTTAATTCTTTTGTCATTGTCATTACACCTTCGTTGGAAAAAAAGAAATTATGACGCCTCTGTGTGGACGGCGTTTTTTAATGTTTTACTGCGCCAACCGGTCGGCGCCCCCCCCCCCCAAAAAAAAATCTTCACGCCCGTTGCGGCTGCATCTGTCGCATGAGCCTCTGACCGGCCCTGCCTATAGTTCCCCTTTTCCCCTCACTCACTTGATTGTCCAAGGACACCCAGGCCAAAGTCCCTTGGGGATCCAATGGTTCTCTCTTCATTATTCCTCAGTGTATTGTCCAGAGAACCTCACATGACCGGAGATAGGTGCCCTCCAGGTGAACCTTACATGGACCCTAAACGATGCCTTTAAATTGGGACGACGAATATAGCCTTATCCCCCTATTTATTCGTCATACCATTTATAGCCTCTCTAGGGCTTAAGCTTGCAGGAATTGGGTGACAGTTTCACAAAGGCATCTATATTTTATTTCAGTGACCGTCATAAGTTCGACTTACGTGAACCTACACGACTTGTCCAGGTTCTGAACCATTCTCCGAACCCTTCGAGGTGAGCTAGGAATTGTTTGTCACGCATATTTACCCAGGCGGTTTCTCTCTCGGAGACACATCGTACGATGATTAATGTCGCTGGTTTCATCTCTAATGAAGTCAAGTTCTTATGTAGTGAAGAGAATCGCCTACTTCACTACATAAACAGGTGTCCGACGCAGAGTATCTCATATGGAAGTAGTATTCCAAGAACCTTCCGGGGTGGTAGCAAGAAAACACAGTTGCAGTCGAAATACACTTTAAGACAAAAAAAAAAGTTGCACTTGGAAGGAGTAAATAGGTGAAAATAAAATTTGGAGGAGTGGTACATCTACGTTGCAGATGCAAATTATCACATTTTTAGAGTCGTTTGAGCATACGCCATGCGCAGGACAGTTCTCAAACACGCTGTATACCGGGGTATAAAAGGATATCCAGTAGCGCTGCAAATTCATTTCAACTAATGCTGTTGTGTTGGTTACATCGTTTCTCATTGAGTTATGCCTAGGAAAAAAGTTCGCAAGCAATTTAAGCAAGGCACATGCCAGCGTCAAACAGACTCATGAAGGCCTAGAGGAACCGGTCCGAGAGAGGATTGACGTGTTGTAAGACATACGTGTACTGATCCAACAGTCACTGTTGCAGATATCCAACGGTCAGTGGGAACCTCTCTCTATCATCCAATAAGTTATCGCACCATTTCTTGACGGCTTCACGACGTGTGACTAAACTCACGTAGACCGTTACGACGACTATTTTCAACAGCATTGCATCACCGTCAAAGACTGGAATGGTGTCGTAACAGACGGACATGGTTGTCATATGGCATCGAGTGGTTTTCACTGACGAATCCCGTTTCTGTCTGATTGGAGAGGACAATCGAATCCGTGTGTGGAGGAAACATAGTCAGCGCCAAGATTCACTGTTTGTTGTGCAGCATCACACGTCCAGAAGATGTTGTGTCATGATTTGGGGTGATGCTATTGCGTCAAATCGCCTTTGGTATTCGTCACGGGCTCTTTGACAGGTCAGCGTTACGTACAAGAAATTTTACAGCCAGTTACCCTCCCATTCCTGGGCTCCCAAGTTCACCCACTTTTTTAACAAGACAATGCTCGGCCCAATATTGCTGTCGTCTCTATAGCGTGTATACAAAACAACGATATTTTACCATGGCCTGCATACTCACCGGATCTGTTCCCGATCAAGACCGTTTGAGGTGCCACTGGACGAGATGTCATCACTCCACCCGTACCATTTAATCTGCTGGAACTACGTGACAGGGTTCAAGCAGCATGGAATGGAATGTCGCAGGACTTCATAAAGAGCTTGTATGAGTCACTACTAAGGCGCTTGGCGTGCTGTATTGGTAATAATGAAGGTCATAAGCCCTACTGAATGATACTACTTTTTTGAACTTCTTCTCAGTAAAATTTGCATATTTCAGTCTCAAATTTTAATCATTTACTCATTCATAAGCAACTTTGTAAATTTCACTGCACTCTGACAATTACTTCCTGGAGCAATTTTTTTTTGTCTCAGAATGTACAATGTTTAAGATGAAAGTCGCTTACTGTGTCCCATGCAACGATATATCCTTACTCTGTCGTTACAGTAATAGGAGATAAAAACCGATATAATAATATGCAGATTTTCTATTCCTTCACAGTATGTTTTACATTAACCTCTTAAATCCTGCATTACGCATTTGGGTACAGTGAGCCTCAGAAGGGGTTCATACGCTTAATACCACCTCCCAATTTTCAGCATTCCATGCATAGTTTCCAATTAGTTTCAATCTTAACACTAGAAGCGCCGTTGGGGTCATTTTGACCCTTTTTCAAATTTCCCATGCTTTGTTTGACCATAAAATTGAACATTGTAGCTCATATTTTTTTACTTTTCTTAAAATGCTTCCAAGTGTACTGTGACAATTTAACATATTTGCATGTTAATTATTAAACTAAATAATCTAAGAAATACCTAAAACAGCCAAAAGGGGTCATTTTGACCCTCATAATAAAAAAAAAACGATTTTCAAGTTAATGTCTGCTTTTGAATTCCTGATGCTTCATTTTTCTTTTCTGCGCATTGGGAAACTCGCACCGAAAAAATTAGTCTGATTGAGATGACTATCGCAACAGTTAGCGGGTTCTTTCTAAGCACTCTGACTGTTCTCTGAAATGCGTTCGCATTATAGCAGCGCTGGCGTACAATAGAACTTTTGGAGGGAAACCAGTTCTGCTACAGCTACTATCGTGAACGAAACTCGACGCCACTTTCCACAGTAGTGTTCTCGGTGTTTTTGATTTCGACCGGTGTATAAACATCTTTCCTTATAAACAATGTCGAGAGCATTGAGTATAGACAGGAGGCCCTTGCCCTCCTGAAGCCATTAGATTCAGATATCAGTGATTCACACATATCTATATATAGAGATATCTGTGTGTATCAAAAGAATGTCACGATTCTTAGCACCTTGCACACGAATGTGCTTGCCAACAGCGCAAAGAAGCCGAACACTGTCACTTACTACAATCATACTAAATGTGGCGTAGATGTTGTAGATCAGATGCTAAGGAAATATGCTACGAGATGTAAAACTCGTAGGTTGCCTCTTCATGTCTTTTATAATGTCCGTGACATTGCTGCACTCAATTCTTGGCTAATTTTCAAGGAACCCCTGATTCCAAAATTTTACATCGATAATTTATTCTTGTGCTCGTGGAAGAGTTACGAATGGTACATTTGCGCAACAGATGCCCCCAATTGTTCAAGTGCAGACCTCAAAACGAAAGAAATGTGCCTCTAAACTTTGCAAGGGACAGAATAAGACTTCTGCTAGTTGTAAGGGATGTCAGAAACCAATCTGAGGTAAATATTATGATGTCAATGTCAAGGGTTCATATTGTTCCACCTGCGCAAATGTCTATTGAACTTTGGAACACATTGTGTTTATGCATAATTTATGTTTTTTGTAATCTCACTTTAAAATTAAAATTTTGAAAATTTGTTTTATTTGCATCTGTATCTTTTGTTTGTTTTCTTATCATGTACACCTGCTAAAGAATATTGTGCAATATTATACATTCCAATATAGTATAATGTAATGTGTAATCTATAATATTGTGTAATATTATTGATTACATTATACTATAGTCCATAACATTATATTATACTTTTCAGATTACATTATAAATTGTCATATATTATTATTTTTAATGCCATTTCAAAATAATAACTTTTTAAGCAAAAAAAATAATTAACTCTAAAAACTATAAAACCTATTATGTATTGTCATTTCAATCATCTTTTATCTATTACAAAAAATTTAGTTTGATATAGCTTACATTCCTTATGAGGGTCAAATTGGCCCCAACGGCGGTTTTAGGTAAGTTTAAAATCCGGCTGTTCTAATGTTAAGAAATAGAATCTTTAATAGCATTCTTTCAACTAATTGATGTAGTTATTTAGTTATCTGTGCGCTGAGCGGAAAAAGTAATACTACAATAATCGAAGTAGGATGGTTATAATAATGCCTCTTTTAAGCTTAAAAACGTTAAAAATGAACTAAAAAATTCAGGTTGCCCCCATTGAGCTACATTTAAATGTTTTGTACCATAGGTGTAAAGTTCCCAAATGAGTTATGTACCCAAGTTTAAAAAATAATGTACATTTTTTATCGCTATTGAATGTCATAGTACCTAAAAAAAACTTTTGAGGTAATACAGACCTGTTCAAATAAATCCATGCTGTACGTCACGTCACACTGACGTTACCACTTTTCTGATAAAATAGGTAATCGTCATAGGACAATTGGTTACCAAAGGGCACACTAGTGGTTTTAAACACGCTTTATAACCACTGTAACTGATCAGATGTTTGCTCCACATTAGGATTCATACTTTTTCCAAGACCCACTTTTCCAAGAAATTGCATGAAGCTGCACTACATGCTCCGTCTATTTTATTGGAAGGTCGACACTAATGATCGAATACCCACAACAATATCCTTGGTGTAACATACGTCAGAGTGATGTTCCTAGCTCAAAAGTATGTATACGGCAATAGTCTGTCATGTATTGAATTTTACTTTGCTAATTTTATTACTGGTAGACGTTTATGACATATTCCTGCACCCCAACCTACCTGTTATTGCATAAGTGTTAATAAAGCTTTTCTAATTGAAATCACTCATGGAAAGTTTTAATCGAAGTACATTAATTAGTTCCATTCCAACATTTTCCAGGATAGTGCAATCCGAAAGGAATAATAAATCCCCTGCCTTGAATAAACAACGAAGTACCTCAAATGAATATTTCACAAACTACGTGGAATTAAATAAGAACGTGCACAAATGCTTTTCACAAAGCTGTCTAAGAGTTCATTTGGCAATTAGTCCCTAGATTCGTGCACTAGAACACGTCTTTGCGTTTGTACTGTCCTTATTGGTGTTGTGAAGACTTAAGTTCATCCCACCCATACTCTATTGGATTGAGATCAGGAGATATTGCTTGATGAGAATTCAGTATTTTCCTTAATTTTTGTACACCCTCTGAGCATGACAAGATATCTGAAGAATGCACCATTGCTTTCCCCCCACATCACGAAAAATAAATAAATAATGACCACATATGTTGGTTAAAGGAACTTTCAACTTTAATAAGAAACCTTTTGGTACTTTCATCAGAATAAAATCCCTTAGCAAGATAATATTGCCTTTACAATAAAATATAATATAGGGCCTTTTCTTAGAGCAGAATCCTTTGGAAATACCTTTTTGGAACACGATTTGGAAAGATCCTATTGGTCCTTTCTTTAGAATATAAATATTTATAAATATTTGATTGACCCCTTCCTTCCTTACCTTCCTTACAATATAATATATATATATGTATATATATATATATATATATACAAGCGGGACAGATGCCCCATTTAAAGAAAATTGTTATAAAATAAATTGGGTAACAACAATAAAAACGAAAATTTGTGGCAATACATAATGGTTATCGTTTATCAATACTGAATAGTTGTTTTGTATTATATTGTAAATTTTCTACTGAAAAAAATACGATTGTGACAGCACTACATTTGGCCATCTCTTACCAAGTTCCTGGTGAGATGCCTCACTTACATGGGTGATATGCCCTACCTGTAAAAATCACTTATTTTTAAAACATTAAAAGGTTTCAAATGAATAACATATTAAAAGCAAGTGATTTTAAGAATATTTTACCTTAGCATTAATTGTTAAAGTATTGAAATATTTAACAACTATAGACAAGATGTAAACATTTTTTAATGACACACATTCTAAGTAAAACAAACAAAATTTATGGTAAAACACATTTAAACTATTAAAAAACATCAGTTTGCTTGAAAGTTACAAAATTATTAGTTTAAAAAGTATTAAAAGATTATTACGCTATTAAAGTACAGTAGAGTCCCGACTATCCGAGTTAATGTGGACTAAGACTAACTCGGATAACGGAAAAACTCGGTTAAAGCGAAAATTGTAAATAAAATAAATCGTGTGGGTTTAAATGTATATTTTAACAAATACAAAGTTATACAGATACATTACATGCAATTCATATTGTTACGATAATTAAAGAGTTCTTACTTATAAAGTCCTTAACTGTGTTTTGTTTTACGTTACTTTGGCATTTTTCTGCATCAATGTTTCGCCATTTTTTTAAGGATAACAGGATTGCTGGTGTCGCTTCTTCTTATTGTTCTATGTATTCAATACACTTTCGATAACTTTTAGTCCATCTGTATGGGAAATTTTCATATGTCGATTTTCATCGTCACTATCTTCATCATCATCGCTAGATTCGTTTTCCTTATTGACGATATTGACTATCATTTTATTTGTAATCTCTTGTTGTTCGTCAGAGTTTATCCAGTGACGGATTTCGTTTTCCTGAGTGCGAGATCGAGTTCAGATTTATTTTCGGTAGTTTTAAAAACGGAAAATGTAGAAACAAAATAAATCTTAGAAATATTTGATAGCTCGGTTAAAGCGGAAACTCGGATAATCAGGGTTTTACTGTATTTCGAAAATATTCAATTAAGAGTTTTCTTTTTGTCCCCTCTAATTTTTGCATTCCCGCAAATATTGCACAGATCCACGTACATTGTACATAATTCCATGTAATCATTTAGTACACTTACACATTTTATCCAATCTACCAATTCTTTTGTAGAATAATAGTTTTCCTCACATTAGAGGCAGTTGCATGTAAGATCACTTTTGTTGTCTATCAGCTTTTCTGAAACCTTGTTATGTTTGTTGGAGGATTTTAATTGTTTTTTTGGATGTATTCTTGGAATGTTAGTATCGTGGCCGACTCTCTCTCACTCTCTCTTTCTGGTTCTTTCTTCTAGCCTGGGCACAGGCGAAATCTGTTGCAATAATTTTGTCGGGGTTGTTGTCTTTTGAGCATAAAAATCTGATGATTGCGAACAATTTAGGTACTTTTTATCCGTCTAGTTCATTTCTTCACAGGTAGTAAAGAACTGATAACGAATGATATTTAGCGAATGCATTGCTTTAACATATGTTGAAATAATTTTATGTGATACTTGTAATAACACACAAACAGAAAATCAAACATGGAACGGGAAGACGGATAGACAGACTTACGCAACCACGTTCAGTCTCTAAATGAATGCAAGTACTTACAGTATGCAAAGTTTCATTAAAATAGCTTAAACCGCATGGACGTGTATAGGGCACACACAGTACAGACAGACGGATGGACAGACAAACACCAAACGGATTCGGCATCAGAAGGGTCCAAAACCGATAAAAAACTTGAAATGGGTCGAAAATATTCAATGCACAAACAAACACTCCATTCTTTTTTATGTAGATAAAACAAAAGAATATACAATTGTATAAATAGGAATGTATAACAAAATTTATTACTTCGCAAACCAATACCTTTAAATTACATCCTGAATTTCATTTTATAAACTTGATAAATGATTTTTTAAATATTAATTTGAAAATTAAACAAAAAAAGGCATATCTCCCTAAAAATGTATGTGGGGCGTCTATCCTTTTGGTATGGGAGAGATAAATCGGCAATTGTCCGAAGTACAAGACAGCAAAGATGTCAGTAAACTGCCTAAGTCGACTGATCACCTCCTGACAAAAGATGATGTAACAAAACTTTCACAGAACACCAAACAACATCTAACTGAAACAATTATGTCACTAGTAGAGCGACCTAGCTTAAAGTTTCAAAATTACAGCATGTGGTGCATTTATACCGGTGGGGTGTTATATACTAATCCACTGCCTCTCTTCTAGAATATAATTATTTGGAAATATTCCATTCCCCTGTTAGAATATCTTGGAATCGTTCGATTCATACTTTCCGAAAATAGAATCATTTAAAAAGATGCTGTTATTCTAGAAGGCCAGATCTGGTTAGAAGTAAAGGCAGGGTAGGTAGGTTGGTACATATTTTAATTAACGTCGTTCTGGAGCCATACAACGGGCTATTGACGTCAGTCCAGGATCAGTCCCAACGGTAAAGATCCGAGGACAACAACACGTAATTTTGAAAAGCTAAGGCAGGAAATATTGCAAGTTGCAAAACGGGATAATTCGTATGAAACTCTGACAGGGGTTCAGAGGTGTGAATTATAAATCACCAAGCCGTGGGCAACTTAAAATAATTAAACCTAAATAGGGTGTATTTTTAGAAAGTCTAATTGATAGTATTTATACACTCAATGCACGATTAATATACCCTGTTTGCTTCTGGAATTATTTCAGAGCGTGCTTGAAAATTGATTTGCAACTGTAAAGGAAACGTTTAGAGCAAAAGAGTCCAAACAACAAGGCTGAGAGTCCCAAAAGAGAGATTAAATAACTTCTTCCCGTTCGTGCTTATTGTGTCTTAGAGCAGATGCAGCTATATTTAGATTGCGTGACGGCTTTGCTTCTTTCCTCTTTAAATATTTACAATCTAAATAATATATAAACCGAGATATTTACTCGGGTATAGAAACGACGGTAGTTTAATTCTGGAAGGAAGTTCAATCCGAGATTACTCTTGACTCCTAAAATATCAACGGTGAAGAGCGTTTTCATTGGTGTTGAGAAAAACAAAAATTTTAATTCGGTTCCAGTCGGGTTAATCCTCAGTGGGGTTCTCACGCATAATTCCACTTTGCAACCTGCAGTGCTATCTTCATGGCATTTAACCCATTTGAACCCTCCTCACGAATAGAATATTTATAAAGAATTACATTCTAAGGAAATGAGTAATGGAATCCTTCGAAAGGATTGCATTCTGAGGAAAATTACAATAGAACATTTCCATGAGGTTCTATTCTAAGGAAATGAGTAATGGAATCCTTCGAAAGGATTGCATTCTGAGGAAAAGAACAATATAACATTTCCATGAGGTTCTATTCTAAGGAAATGAGTAATGGA
The DNA here is from genome assembly GCA_947359465.1 of Metellina segmentata. Lineage (NCBI taxonomy): Eukaryota > Metazoa > Arthropoda > Arachnida > Araneae > Tetragnathidae > Metellina > Metellina segmentata. The sequence goes on along the minus strand of OX375872.1, from coordinate 97,407,144 downwards.
ATACTTCGAAAGGATTGCATTCTGAGGAAAAGAACAATAGAATATTTCCATGAAGTTCTATTCTAAGGAAAGTAGTAATAAATATATCCAAAGTATTCTATTCTAAGGAAAGGAGCAACGGAATCTTTCCCAGTGATCATAATGTGAGAAAAGGGCCATTAGAATCTTTTCAAAAGATTCTACTCCAGGGAAAAAACAATAGAATAGTTCCAAAGAAAGATATTTAAGGATAGGATATATAAAACCCTTTTAAATATTGATATAATTCAAGGATTATTAAGAACTGTTAGATATTTTCCTTCAGGATTTATCCTGCAAATAGAAAGGTTGCTAACGATTGTCGTGAATTCACTTATCTACCTACATCATCAGAAACGTGCGGATATTTAGTTATTAAGTGGGTTGTGGGTTGAAAGAAAAACTACACTTCCAGGAACCTGGCTGCACACAGAGGTTAAAAAAGTTACATCTGTATCCTACAAAAAAATGAGAAAATTACATAAGAAATACTTAACAATTAATAAACGTAATTCCATGAATTTGCAGATTTTTAAGATGGTATGAATTGAATTAACGTCACACAACGGGTTATTGGTGACCATCCGGTGTTTAACCGAAAGGGAAAGATCCGAGGACAATACCACGTAATTTTGAACTTCGGTCATATGACGAGGTCACACCTGAGCTGGAATTCTCATTCTCTAAACTTCCTCACCACGCCAACGTGAAGACAGATTTAACGTGCAACAGCATCCATGTACACAACAATATTTAGCTGGATTCCAACTCGCAACTCTCCGGTTACTAATAAGTTACTCTTGCGACCGGGCTAACTCTTATAATGTTGTGGAATATAATGGTTATAATTCTAGTTTGGTTATAATGCTAGGGAATGAACTAGAATAATTATGATGGGTTAAAAAGTTTTAAAATTATGGTCATTTATTTAAGCAATAGGACTGTAAAACTATCAAATATGTTGTATTCATTTTTCGATTGCTTGTAAAAATTTTGTTTACTTAAGTACCCTTTTGATTCGAGTTCATTTCCTAGACAAATGCATGTAGTTTATTTTGGTAGAATTATTTTCAAATTAGTTTAATAGATTGTCAAGTAGCACATTTGAAGTTTTTGACAAATTTCTTTAAAATTTCGTACATAATTATCATTTTTACCAAAAATTATTAATATATATTTTAAATATTTAGAGGCCAATGCTATTGTTTAACACTAAACATAAAAATATCATTAAAGTGTTTCATTACGACATTAAAAAAAAGGGTCTCAAATGTGTGTGGATATCTTAAAAGTTATAGTCATTATAAAAACTGACCTTATTTTGATCGACGAAATATCGCCTCATTAGAAAATCTTACCTGATCCTGATGGACGTGATCTCTCGTCAAAAAGAAGAAGTGACGTTATCTTGCTGGTCAAGATATCTCGTCATAGAAAAACTGATCAAATCGTAATCTCGTTATCATAAAAAATTAGCTATTATTCTGATGGCGAAATATCTAGTCATTTGTAAAATTGGTCAAATCTTTACAAACAAGATACCTTGTCAAAACCAATTGGAGGTTTAAAAATTCTGGTTGCTAAAAAAGCTTATGCTTCCTATTTTTTGCTAGATTCTAACATGATTTGGAACACCAAGTATTTGGCAATATTTGTATTTGTGTATGCCAACTATTTGGTATCTTTCCAACATCTAAGGAACATAATCCCTTGAATTACACAATATTTTTAAAGTTGAGGCTCGGTCATTAAAAACGATGTGCAAAATAAAATATATGGTGAAGCGTATAAATAAAAACTTCAAAGGCTCAAATCCCTTGGTTCTTCAAATATTATTAAAGTTGAGGTCCGGTTCTCAATCAGAAGGGATAAATACTACTATGCAGGAACTGTATATATAGGTACTTCAAGATTCCTACAAAATAAATGCGAGGCACAAACAAAGCAAAGATGCAGATAAATATACAGTGAATCGTATAAATACCTTCAAGGGGTGAATAATTATACTGATACACCCTTTGGGTCTCCCAATATTTTAAAGATGGTTCACGGTCCATCATGGTAACACGATTTAACACGAGGAACAAATACAACAAACATGAAGAAAGAATACATGGTGAAACACTTTAATAACTACTTCAAGAGGTTCAAATGCCCTGGGTCTCCCGATATTTTTAAAGTTGGGGCCCAGTCTCCAATATGACAAGTTATAAATACAACAAATATGATGCTGAAAATGTGAGTCGTTGTTAAAACAGGGTGACTCGATCTGACCCAATAGGTTGGGACACTTACATTTTAAAAGGGTATCAATTTTTACTACCGGTATTTAGAAGGATGACAATATATAAATACAGCAAATTGGCTAATATAATATGTCATGAAACTTATAAAACAACATCTCTAAGGGTCAAAGTTTTAAAATTGTGCCCGGTAACAAAACACGAGATTGGCTGGTTTTGGGGTTTCATAGGGAAAGGGTCATATTTGTTCATGCTATGCCAGACACAAGACATGCACTAGCAAATAAGAGACATAGACAGAATGAAAGTTTCTAATGTCACTGTAGAGAGAAATACACCCAGGTGTGGATGCGTACACGAACCATAACTGGTCACCAAAACCTAAGCGGTCGCTGTCAGCACATGTGTTGGGTGGTTGTTTTGAGCTTTTATGACATAAGGGCCATATTTGGCCATGCTGTACCAGACACAATGCATACAATATCAAGTAATAGACATACATACAATTAAAGCTTCTACTGACATATAAGACACAAATACACCTAGGGAGGAATGCACCTGACAGGAATGGAACTTGCGCCGTCTACAACTCGTAAGTTGCAAGCGCAGCGAATATACCCACTGAGCTATGACGACCAGTAGATGGGACCATGGTCTCTTGACTTCCTTGCAATTCGGAGAGTACCTTTTAGTGTTTGCTGATTTAGATACGTATTACGTCCCATAGATCTATATTTTCAACTCAAAATTTTCCCTTCCCACTGTATAATATTGTTTATTTAAACACCTTATGTCGCGTAGTTGAGTTGCTTTGCAGCGGGTGCTTCGGAAGTGATACGTCCTGCCTTTTAGTTGCTCTAAAGGCACAATGTCCGGTACAGCACAAGCTAGGCTTGTTATATTTCGATTATACTTTCTTTGAAAACAACGCTACTGTCGAATAGCGGAGTGCAGTTGCCCTGAACAATAGCCACCCTATTTTGTAGGGGTTTCACCACCCAGCTGCTTGGGGGAAAGGGGGTTCCCGCTGTCTGGTCTGAGAGGGAGAGCAGGTAGCGAGCAGAGAACAGCTGCCATATTCGCGTCAATTGTTGTTTAGTGCGCAATGATTTTGCTCGGCGTATCACACGTCTAAAGTTAGTTGCTGCTTGGGTATTCATTGGCTTGTAGCTATCATTCAGGACTTTTGAATTCTGCTTACAGAGCAATGCAGATGTCAGTGAAACTTGCTCGTCGATGGATAACTTATGTTTTCAGCCCCTAGTAGATTCTGATTCATGTAAGTAACATTTTGTTTTTTCTTCAGATTTACAGTGTTTCAAACTTATGATTCGGATCTCTCCCATTGGGATGGATCCCGGACCGTCGACAATAACTCGTCGTGTTGCTCCAGTGCGGTGGAAATTCAACTACCTACATTTTGTTTTAATTTGCTTAGTATTATGTTGGTTTAACTTTTATGTATAAGTTTAATTGACTCATATTTAAAAGTTAATTTCCTTGTGATTGTGTCGATCAGGTTTTTAGTCATAAGCAGAACTGACCAGAGAACTGTATTTATTTTGTTTAATTGTGATGAAAGTTATGAGGTTGTCTTTGGATCTTTCCGTAAGGGATTGACCTCGGACCGTTGTTAATAGCTCGTCGTGTTTTCCTCCAGAGCGACGAAAATTCAACTACTTACCTTTCGCTTTATTTTGCTAAATATTATATATTGGTTTAACATTTAAATATTAGTTTAATTAATTTTCCAATAGTGGTTTTCTCGATGACCTTACCTTTCGCTTTATTTTGCTAAATATTATATATTGGTTTAACATTTAAATATTAGTTTAATTAATTTCCCAATAGTGGTTTTCTCGATGAGGTATTTCGTCATTATTAGCACGGAACAATTTTTAACGGACGAGATATCTCGTCATTTGAAGAAAACTGACTGGATCTTGATCTCGTTACATAAAAAAAGTAGTCTGATTAGTCAGTCTCAAGAAATATTAATGAACAATTTGTGTCATAAATATTTAATTTTATCAAGAACAAAAGAACCAATGTTGGAATTTGCTGGTTTTGAGTAAAGTCCATAAATATCTTAAAGATGATGAAAGTTAAACATAAAATGTGCCAATGTCTTCTTATCGATATAAAAGTATTAGAAAGTCTGAAAACTTTGGAAAGTACATTTGTGCTCTTTTTTTAAAGTTTAAAAAAGTAAGAATTGCTGAATTCGGTGCTATCAAACACTTGCAAAATGGACATCGGCCCTTTTACTACCGTTACAGAAATACCGTCGGCTTAGAGCCGAAATTTATCAACACAAATATTTTTGCACCATTGAATGCTTATTTTCATGACGAGAAATGCGATATCACACTGTAATCTGCTTAAAAGATATATAAAGCTATCAAAGTGCTTATGTTGTAAATTTTACCTTAAAACTATTAGTTAGTCTTTATACAGATTCGCCGTAAAGATTGTTTTTCGCTGGTTTTAATGGGGTTTCCGCTTAATAAAATAAACGATTTAACAGTTCGCTATTCTATTTTATACATTTTAGTGGCTTTGGTTATTTTTCCCAATTGAACGTATTTTTTATAAAGTATATATTGAAAATAAGATAAATTAAAAAATTATTTGAGTGAATTCGAAATAGTCTTATACTTAAAACCCACTACTTTTGAAGAAATATACTAAATGTCTAACACATGCTTTTATAATAAAAACATTACAACCCCCTAAGAAACTTTAATTTAAATGGATGTTGAAAAAACATCGCAAGTCCTTATCTCCCACTTTGCGATCCAATATCTCATCCGAGAAACCAATTTGCGATTATTCTACTTCTCTGGCAGGCGTTAATTTCTGTTCTAGAGCGCACCTAGTAAGCGGCCGTCCTTTAACAGTTGAATCTCGGTTTCGGTATCTGGGCCGCTGGTGTCTGATTGGTTGCCGCGGGCAATACTTTCTAAGTGAAAGGTTTTCAAGGTCACTCTGTCTGCGCAGAAAAGTTTGTACTCTCCCGGACTGGATTGTTGGGGTTGCCCGGACGATGATGTCGGAGCACGTGGTTCGTGTGTAAACAATCATTATCATTACTGGCACGTTTCTTTTGGCGGTTCAAAACATGATCCCGTTCACCCAGGTTTTTGAGCCAATATTATCTATTCCCGATAGTAATTTGGGATTTAAAAAAATTACCCCGTCCCTCAAAAAAAGGGCTAAGGCCCGGGAACGTGGTATTGGGAGAAACGGATTTGGCGCGAAAATGTCCTATTGGAAGATTTCCTCGAAGGAGGTCGCTCGCCTGCTCAGAAGAACTTTATTTGGGCTTTTCGGGCGTTTCCGCTTCGATGCCAAGCCCCCTAAGCCCGGCCCCTTTCCTTGGTTGCCATGGGAACCAGAGTCTGTGGCGCATCGAACGAAAACCGCTCCACAGGGTCGGTCGCGGCGGCACAGTCCGACGCCTCTGCGCACGCGCACTCCGCGAAATCCGGGAGGGACGGCACCGATCCGAGGGGGTCGACACCGATCCGGGAGGGACGTCATTGATCGGGGAGGGTTGAGTTGTCGGACACCCAGACGAACGTCACAGACGGAGCTCTCCCTCGGACGTGGAACGACGCTGCTCTCCGGCGCTCGTCGCGGGGAGTCCCGGACCGCGTGTGCCGCCACCGCCGGCCGCGCCGATTACGGCGGCCGGACAGGGGCGGCACTCACACACCCCGCTAGAAAACCCAGGACTCGCCCGAGCACGTTCCTTCTGCTCTCGGCCGCTCGGCACACACACTCTTTTTTCGGACGGGGTGCCGGACTCGGCCAAAAGCGACCGAAACGTTCCGGAAAATGCCCGGAAAAACCGGACAGTGAGCGCGTGCCCGTTTTTTTCGGCAATTTCTTTTCGTACCTTCCTTTTTAATTTATCGAGCGATATCGAAGGGGTGCGCAAGAAACGGGCCAAGTACAGGTGCGTCGTGGTGAGCACAGCTGCGCACCCTTTTCGCAGGCGAGTCCGGCTGTCTTTCGGTTACTAGAGCTAGATAGTCCGGACGTGGCCCGACACCGCTCCGCCGTACAGCGCCACGCCGAATTCTCTTTAAGAGCATGGCTCGACTTTGAAAACTTTTCATCGCAGGTAAGGGCCTTTCTATTTTTTTAGAAATGCATACCCCCTTTTTTCGGTCGGGCACCTCTCCCAACCCTTCATGCGCAATTTAAAAAAAATCTGGAACCACATGTTTTGGAGTTGCTATATTTTTGCAGACTGTTTGCCAGTCCACGATCAAATGCTTTCTCTCTTGAATATTTCAAGTTCTGCATTTGCGAAAGAAAATGTTTTTTTTTTTTAATTTCCTAAGGAGTGATACTTGACTTGAAATATATATGCATCAGTAAAATAGCTGTCACTGAATTAGTTTTTTTTTATACATTATAAAATAAATTCTGCCTGGTGTTGCAAACGTGCAATAAAGCTGGTACATTGCGGTTAATAATATTTGTAAAATAATTTCGCGGATGTAATGCAACATTTGTAATGCCATTGATAAACAGAATAAGAAAGTCGTGGGTTTGGTTTATTTAAAACACAAAAATTAAATTTTTCATGTCACGATTTTTCACATCAACGATATTGAACTGATTATTTTTTCAACACACACACACAACTGCACTTCGTTTTGATTTCAACTGATACAAATAAAGATTTTTGCAATCATTCTCATTACAATTCACATAATTTTTGCAAAACAGGTATGTGTCAATTAATAAATACTAATTATTTTTATTTGGCATACATTCATTAATGAAATTTACGTTTTGTCTCATAATTATACAAATATTAACACAATAAATCAAATAAATTCATCATCCGATATATTTGCAACAATTTCCATTTAATTTATCACGCATCTGTATTAATTTAAAAAACTAGTTGATGCTTGTCACGACGCGCAGTTTTACCGGATGCCCCAATCAATACAGAAACATCGATTTTGTCGACATTCCTCATCCCGTATCGGAAAGAAAAGCATGCTATCTCAAGAAAAGGAAACATTTTTGCTCCTTTATTGCTTCCATTTCGGTTTTGTTGACAGAAGTCTCACACTTTAAACAATATTTGCACGCAATAGGAAGTCTATTTAATTTTTAAATAAATACTCTGCCCTCCACGAGGGAAAAGTTTCCCGGGGAACTCTACTTTCCCTCAGATGAGGGGAATTTATCGGTTACGTCATTCGGAAGTGGGGGGAAAAGGGTTTCTCCAGTGCCAGTTATGTAATCCCTTGACCTAAATAATAAAGTGGATTGCTCATGCGGGTATAGGCGGGGGGGGAAAGCATCTCTTTGCTTTTTTGAGGCTCTCTGTTCGGTTGCTCGCTTTTTCAATTTTAATACTGTTTGCTCGCTTGCTACTTTGTTGCGAATTTCGAGTGGGGGGGTTAGCGACAATGCGTTTTCCGGTCCTTTTGCTGTCGCTTTTTTTTATATTAAACGGTGTTGAATAAATATGTACCAAGGGTACTTAGTTAACGATTTTCGGAATTTTAAAGGTGTTAAATTTTAGCGATTTATGGCATCGTTAAAAGGATGGTAAATCTTTATTAATTCAATTGAATGCAATTAATATAAACACTTCGAATTATTTGGTTTCGGGATTCAAGTCATATTCTCAATTTAACTATAGGTATTTGATATAGTAGCATTGGACATTTAATTAAAAGAGGTCGACTTACATAAGTGTTCAATTGGGATGAATATGCAGCGTACGCTGTATTGGGCTCTACAGGATTAAAGGCGTTGTGTTCCACAGAAGTTTTTCTGTTTTCATGCAGATGAATAGTTGTGTCACCGTTTGTGATAAAAAAATTAAGGAAAATAATGTACACCCCAAAAGAAATTGAAACTCCTTTCTCCATACCTCAACCATTTGAAACATTTTAAGGGCTTTTGAAAAGGAAAAAGTTATATATATCTATCATTATTATAGTTATATATATATATATATATATATATATATATATATATATACATATACACACATATGTATAATTTTTGTAAATAATTCTTATTCAAACAAATTAACTTTTCAACAGTTGCAGTTTTGTTTGTTAAAAAAAATATTTTCAAGAAATTTAAACTTACAGAGATACCTGCAAAACTATTATTATTTTATCTAACATTTTCTAAAAATTTAGTATCCATTAAGTTTTTAAATACATAATTTTAATTAAAATATAAAATATTTTTAAGTTAATTTTTTTTAAATTTAATTTTAAGCTTTTTTTGATTATTTGAAAATATATTTTAAATTTTACATCAATCAATATATATATTGCGCTTTAAATAGTCAATTATCACCATTATTTTGCACTCACGAATTAAAACACGTTTTCTAAAATTGAATCAATTACATGCCCACTATTAAAATAATAAGGGACAAGTTTGGTTTGCACAATTTTTTCAGTTAAAAGCACACTTTACATCCATCTGTAAAAAATGGATTTGATGGTAAATTCGGTCTCGAACCCAAGGTAAGTCGTCTATAATGACTGCTTAAGAGTTTCACATGATGAAATTTATTTTTCTAATCAAAGTCAAGCAACATTTCATTAGTCATATCATTGCCACTACTTACTAAAATAATTAATGCTTGTGGACAAACAGACAAAATGTTATTAATTTACAAAATGCTTTCATTTTTCCTCAAAAAGGAGAATTTGACACATACTATTGCTAAGAGAGCTTTACAATATACATATAAACCACAGATATTGGTACTGCGAAGTAGTGAAACACTTATTAATAAATAGATCAGTCAATTTTAACCATTAGATAAGTTAAAAAATACAATCAATTTTTCTAGGATATTCGACGTAGGCAATTTAGAATGACAACCATTATATTATAGCTAAGAATAAACGTGTTTCAATGAATTATGCTAAAAAGGAAATAAAAGAATGAAGTTGTATCTGAAATTTCATGTTTGTACTCGAATATTTAATCCAAGACTTAATAAATGCACGTTAAATATTCATTCTATTTAGTTGAGATTTCTGTATAACGATTTCCTTACAATATTACCCTTAATGCAGGGGAAAACGTTAAAAAGATCCTTATTTACTAAAAATTTTCCATCTGTACAAACAGATAGGGAGGTGCACGCAACTTTGTGCACAAAACAGTTACAACTCCGCAATATAAAATAAAGTTAATTCAATAATTTTTAAATTTGTGATAAAAATTTGTTAATTTTAACAAGGAGGAAATTTTATTATGTTTCAAAGAAAGGCATTAGATCTATGATTTTAACATGCTTTGGAACACCAAGTATTTGACAATACACTTGCGAACTTCAAAAGAACACAATTCCTTGAATCACGCAATATTTTTAATGTTGAGGCTCGGCCACTAAACACGAGGTGCCAAATAAAATATACAGTGAAGCGTATAAACAACAACTTCAAATGGTGAAATCCTTTGGTTCTCCAACTATTATTTAAAGTTGAGGACCGGTCCCCAATCACAAGGGATAAATATTACAAGTATGCATAAAATGTGGGTACTTTAAGATTGCCCCAAAATAAACACGAGTCACAAATAAAACAAATACGCAGATAAAATATACAGTGAACCGTATAAATAACTTCAAGGGGCCTACACCCTTTGGGACTCCAATATTTTTAAAGATGGTTCTCGGTCCCTAAACACGAGGTAGGAATACAACAAATATGAAGAAACAATACTGGGTGAAGCACCATTAATAACTACTTCAAGAGGTCCAAATGCTTTGGGTCCCCCGATATTTTTTAAGTTGGGCCTGGTTCCCAATCTGACAAGTTATAAATACAACAAATATGATACTGAATATATGGGTTGTCGTTTAAACAGGGTGACTTGACCTGACCCAATAGGTTGGGATGCCTACATTTTAAAAGGGTATCAATTTTTACGACTGGTATTTAGAGAGATATCAAGATATATAATTAAAACAAATAGGCTGATATATGTAAGGAAACTTATAAAACAACTTCTCTAAGGGCCAAAGGTCTTGGGTCCCCAATATTTTTTAATTTGGACCCTGTACCAAAACACGAGGTTGGCTGGTTTTGGGGTTTCAGAGCGCAAGGGTCATTTGGCCATGCTATGCCAGACACAAGACATACAATATCTAGTAAATTACAGACACACACAATGAAAGTTTTACTGACACAGAAGGGAGAAATAAACACAGGGAGGAATGCACCTGACAGGAATCGAACCTGCGACGTCTACAACTTGAAGGTTGCTAGCGCAGTGGGTATACCAGCTGAGCAGTGGCTGAAACCAAAACATGAGGTATGTATACAACAAATACGCAGTGAAACGTATAAATAACAACTTCAAGGGGCTTAAATCCCTGTCAATATTTTTTTAATTGAGGTGCTACGAAACATGAGGTACATATGCAATAAATATGCATATAAATTAAGTTTTTAAAAGTATAAATAACATTTTAAAGGGCCCCGAATGTCTTGTCTAACAAATTTTAAAAGTTTGGGCTGGTCCCCAATCATTAGGAATAAACATTATAAATATGCAGAAAATGTGGATCGCGGTACAAACAGGGTAACTACACCTGACTCAATAGGTTGTACGACCAATATTTTAAAAGGGTGGCTAATTGTTACGACGGATAGTTAGAAGAATGTGACGATGTATAAATACAACACATTGGCTAAGATATTTAGCGAAATGTATAAAATAACTTCCAGAGCCTAAATGTCATGGGTCCCCTAAAAGTTTTAAGTATGGGCAGGTCCCCAAACACGTGGTAGATATACGTCAAATAGGCAGATAAAATATGCAGTGAAACTTATTAATAACAACTTCAAGAAGCCCAAATGTCTGGTCTCTTCCAATATTTTTAAAGATAGGTTCCAGTCCCCAATCACGATGTAGAAACACTAGGAATATGCAAATAATTTGAGTCACTTTAGAAACAGAGACCTTGACCTATTTTATACGTCTGATTATTTCAGAAGGATGCCAAATCTTTGGGTACGAAACGTCTTGGGCATCTAATATTTTAATATTTTTTTCCGATTCCCCCAAGACACGAGGTATAAATACAATAACCATACAAACAAAATAAATAGTGTGAAACCCCCAAAAAAAATTAATTTTCGAAAGCACACACATATATGAAATACTGGGATTTTGATCCACTTAGATCAGGATGTCTAAATCTAAGCGACTTTGTTTTCTGAAGAATCATATACAATTATAAATAAATTGAAGAGAAATTTGTGCATATCAAAACGAATTAGACATTAAGATTGTGGTCTAAGCCCTGGAACTTGTAAACTTTAACAGTTCGAAGGATACTGTTAAAAAAACTATGAATGTGGACATGACAATTTTTTATTTTATTTCCAATGGCAAGGCAGTGCAATTGCGAAGACAAATACAATGCAATACAAAGTACAGAGTTGACCGAGGTCATTTTAGCCTTATATAAGGCCAGAAGTGATGGTCACTTGTGAAAGGGCACCCAGTGGGTGGACAATCATTGTCTCTAACATAGGACAGCACAATTTACATCCATGCCCTAACCCCGGATTCGAACCAGGAACCTACCGAACCAGAGGCCAACACCTTGACCACTAGACCGGTTGGTCGGCTGGACATGACAATAATTTTCTTCAAATGACCCTTTCAATAATTTAGATTTTACATTTCCGTTCCTTTAGTTTGCTGCACACATCAAAATGGCTAGCGTTCATAGGTTGGTCAAGATTTTAATGAACTGATGGTTTACTGCGAATAAAGGTGTTCGCTTAAGCTGTAATGTAGACATAGGTTGGGGTTGGTTCGGGTTTTATTTCGCAAGGTCCAGAAATTACCAAGCTGTGTTAAACAAGACCATTCAAACAAATAAAAACACATGATCTAAAGAAAGCAACTGAGCTTACCAACAAGCTAAACATTTTTTCAAGATTTAATATTTTATTACGCTGAAAATATTTTACAGGGTTTCTATTGCGTTTAGGGGTGTGTGATTGTGAACTAGTGTGAAGTGATCACTATGATTGAAAAGGGATTTTTGTCATTCAAAACTGAATATTCCTCGCATCTCTCTACTTGCTTGTTAGATGTATATTCAAATATTTAATTGACAGTTTTTTTCAGAGTGCTGTTCATTAGTAGAGAGATGTTGTTTCCCATGAAATTTGTGCTATCTTGTAGTGAAATTAGCTGAACCCTTGTATGAAAAGACTAAGCACTATGTTTTGCCTTAATGAAGTTTCCGGTCACTAATTAAACTATTTTCAACGAAATAATACCCCTATGTCTTTTAAATATAAAAATATGTTGAACTGAAACTAATCACATTCATTTTATATTTGTTAAAAAACCTTCTTAAATTCCTATGCCTTTTCTGATGTCATATTATTTAATGACAAAAATGTACCTTCTGATGCTTGTATTCTTTAATAAAAATGTTTTATTTTGAATTTTCTCTGTATTTTTTCCATTTTGGTTACACCCTCAACTGTGTCATGATAATGTCCTCCGATGTAATTTTCAATTTCCTGCATTAATAGAGCAATGAATTTACTTTATTTTTTAGATTTTTCAAGTGTTAATCAATTGTTGAAAATATTCCTTACATTGAATTTTAAATAGAAGACATTGTCTGAGTAAGTTTGTATAGATGAAAACTTTCATATTATAAATTCTTTCCAATTTTGCATGTTTAGATCTATAGAAAAGTAGTTTGAAGAAATTTTAAAGTTATCTGATGACACAAATTTAGCAATTAGAATTTTAAATGTACTATTTAAATATGTCTTTGAGGTTAGAAACATGTTAAACCGAAGCATTCAGTAAAACTGTACCAAAATTTATGAGTACAGTTATATCGAGTAGTTTTGTACTCTGCTGTTCTTAGTGTATTTTAATATAACCTTTCTTTTCCCCTAATAATCAAGCATGTTATTAAACACGGTTTACAATACTTCCTGTGACTGTCAATACCACAAACGCACTAAAAGCTAACTTTGAACACAAAACTCACTTTTACTTTTTATATGCTTAAAATACATTAAAGAACACCTGAACCATTGTGCACAGACGAAAATGTGCAAGTGGTTTCGACGAGATATCTCGTCATCAAGATATTGCCGATATTTGTAAGACAAGATCTGGTCAGTTTTCTTCTAATGATGAGCTACGTCGTCATGACAACCACCAGGTGGGTTAAAGTGTCTGTTCTTAGAGATGTGTTAAAAGAACATCTTTAATATCATGAAAATATGAATATTATATGTGTCAAAAGAGAAGTATGTATGCATATAAAATATATGCATACATCTATACAACTACTTGTGTACATATATAACAAAAACATCTGTGCCAAATAAGTTAATAATTTTAATTCATTATTGGTCGTAGCATTGTAAAATTAAGTAATTTGAAATATAATTTTATTTTAAAATATATTTCCAAAAGGGACATTCAAATTTGCAACATTTCTACGTTTTTCTCTGAATGAAATTCGAATAATCTTTATGTATTATTTCAAAATGTTCAATTCAATAAATATTGACATGAAAAATCTAGTAAAATAAAGCAAATAGAGTTTTACAAAAAAATATAATACAAAACGTAATGTAAACTCTGAGTAATATCAAAATAAAATAAATATGGTAAGGAATAAGAAATAATAATTTTGCCCTCAAATTAGTGAAAAGATATTCACATAATTTTAAAAAGAATATTTTAAAATTGTTTTCACATACTACGATGTATCAATAAAAAGGTTAATTTCAAAGGACATATCTTTTCGAAGCTTAGCTTATTCCATGTTTATATTTAACCCTACAAGTGGTTTCAACGAGATATCTCGTTCATCAAGATTTAACTAATTTTGCTAATGACGATATACCTCGTCGATCAAGATCTGGTCAGTTTTGCTTATAACAAAATTCCTCGTCTAGACATATGCCGCCTGTTTTCAATGTTAACCACCAGAAGGGTTAACATCGGAAACAAGATAGTGTGTATATATTGTTTGAGAGTTGCTATATGAAGCACTCGAATTATTCACAGTGAAAATGTATAACAATAAATTTCCTACATATAATAAAGTTCATATTTTAATAACAGAAATCTACAAAAATATCTGGGTTCCTAAACATGCCTAACAATCATATCATCAATAAAATAGGTATTCATTTTAATAGCATATCTATCTCCAAATATTTAATTTCAGGTATAGTCTTATAAAACAAAATGCTTCAAGATGTTAATGTTTAACAGCAAGAAATATATATATTAATATAATTAACAATAAATAACATTGCTAAAAATGCAAATAACTCTTCTAGTTTAGAATTGAACCTTCAGATTTATGTTTGATGCTTAAGAAGTTAAATAAAAAATTTTGAATAGTACAACAGAAACGAGATGTATGTTGGAAGAAAAAGTATTTAAAACAATAATATTTTAAGTATCGATACATTATTGCTTTAATAAGCTGATAATAAAGAATTACAGGTATGATAGAAAATAATTATAATTGAACTAATGTAATTTTGAAATATATAAAATCTTGGCAATTCAGAACTTATATCGCACTTCTACTGATAAACTAACACAACTCAAATTAGTAAATTTTAATAGAGACGAAAAGATGATTACAATTCGCAAGTATTTCAAGCATATGCATATAAGCTTCAATTAATTAAAAATTTATAGAATTAGTATATTTTAAAGATTTGGTAGTATAACTCTTTATTTGATTTCTATTGTTTTCTTAAAGTACGGTAAAATAATTTAATTGAAAAATAAAATCTTTATTTTAATTTGTGTCACTTTTCACATATGGTTGCGATAAATTTGAAACACGTGTAGATCAAGCTTGATAACCCAAAACGTTTAATTGAACGAAAATAAACCGACCTCAACCAGAATTTAGATAGAAAACGAAAAGTTAATAACAAGAAATACACATATAATTCAAGCTGAATAACCAAAACCGTTTGCTGAACGAAAACAAACTGACTTCACCTAGACTTCCGGAACAAGCCTAGAAGTCTCCAAACACATAAATGATTCAAGCTTAAAAACCGAAAACGTTTCAATGAACGAAAACAAACCACTCTCAACTTGAATTTCGGTAGGAACCCTGAAATCACAAACGTGTATGTAAGGTTCAAGCGTGAAAACGAAACCGTTTCAGTGAACGAAAACAAACGAACCTCAACAGAATAGTGGTAGAAGCCTTGAAGTCTCCAAACATATGAATAGTTCAATCTCAAAAACCCCTAAACCGTTTAATGCACAAAAAGCAACCAAACTCAACCAGTATTTTTGTTGAAATCTTGAAGTCTCAAACGCGTATTTATTGTTCAAACTTAAAGCCGAAACTGTTTCAGTGATCGATAGCAAACCGACCTAAACCAGAATTTCGGGTGTTGGTGGTTTTTAAAACGAAACCAGGAATTCAGATCACCAAACATGGGAGAGAAAGAGGATTTATGTTAAATAATTTAATACACAATATTCAAAAGTAGGTAGACCTCCTATCTACAAGTCTGCAGTGTCAAATTGTCAAAGTGCCAGTAGACTATTTTGTTCATAAATGTTTTGCTTACGGTCAATTTTCCTTTCAAGAACACATTTTTTAGTAAAAATATTATTTCGAAGATTCAGCCTTAAAGTATCAGCCCTACACAAATGTTGAGTTTCCATGTCAACTTAGAAACAGCCATAACCTGGAATTAAGCTTGAGTTTTTTTTTTATGGTCAATGGATGTTTTCCGTTATTGAGCCTAACATGCTTAAAATAAAATTATGAAACCAATTAAGACAAGTTGATTGGAAGGTAAAAAGTACACCTCTCGAAATCAACTACTGTGGTTCACTCTTGATCTTTCTTAAAAGCATATTTAACGCCCTACCTTTTTTGGAACACTCAGCCGTTTTTTGAGGGATAGTTGCATCAACATATCACTAGAGCAACTCAACGGCAATTGACAGCGAATCAATACTGATCAGAAAGATGCGAGGACAACGCATCGTAATTTTGAACCACGGTCGGATGACGAGAGACCCTTTTTCGATTGCTGTCATAAATCTTGCTTGCACTTGCTGTCATAAATCCAAGAAAAAGACTGCTCACACATTTTGCATCTCCTCCCTATAAACTAAACTTCAAAAAGTAATGTTCTGTACTATGGAGTCAGGACATCCTCATCAGCAGTTTGGTCATTAAAACCAGATTAGATGCTGTGTCCCTCATGAAATAGAACTTGTATCTCTTAAGATCTGACTGTTTCATTTGTGCAATTTTCTTCTTTCCATTGTACTTTTTTATAGCGTTATCTCAGAAACGCAATGTGACAATATTTTTACATTTTAAACTTACAAAATAAATTACACATTACAGAATAGAAAATGCATTACATTTTCCGGTTCACTAGAGCACCTGCGCTGCGGTACAGGACATGGGAGCACTAAAAGGAGCTAAATATTTCTGAGAGAGTGTTTATTCCAAGTACAGTCACATCTAGGTCAATGTAAAGTCTCCTAAATAGCTTTTGTAGCACCCTGGATTCAGATGGAAGAACGTTTGATCTAAGAATTGAGACTTTCTCCCCAGACAAAGGCAACCACACCAAATACTTTTGTCCTTTGTCTTTGCTATATAAAGTTAGTCTCAAGTCAACAAAAAAGTAATATTATGTCTACGTAAGTAGCCATTTTACATTGTAGCCATGGTTACTATCTATGGCAGGCATTTTCTCTCGAGCTAAAAGTAGGTAGGGGAATGTTTGTGCGATGATACATGATTTTAGCAAAACGATTTCCCCATGTCCCTAATAAAAGTTTCAAAGAATGAATTCCAAATTGGTTAAGGATGTGGAAATAATGGAGGAAAACATTAATTTTTGCATATTTTATTTTATAGTTTTCCAAATTTTCTTGTTATTTTGCAACATAAATTTTTTAAGTTGTACTGTAGGGAAACACACACGTTCAGTACAACTTAAAGACCGTGTAAATAGGAATCTGCATTTTGAATTGCTTGCTGAAGTTTGATTAAATTTTTTGGTTTTGCATTCCTCAAGGTTGGTGACTATTTGTGCAAACAAAGCAAAACACCAAAAACATCTCTACGAATCATAAACATTCAAAATATAGCTGACCTTTAACTTTCCTTTCGCCATTGAAAACTGGGTAATAGAAATAAATGTTCTCGACAAAAAAATACGATTAACAAATTTTCTTTAAATTAATAGAGCAATACTACTGATACGTGTTTTGTTCCCGTAGAATATGGAAACAAGACAAAAATTATTTACACTGAGAGCTACAAATTTCCTACACTGTCTTAATATGGGAGGGTATACATATACTCCTCACTTAACGACTTATCCGTTTAACGACGGCACGGAATTGCGAGCATCTCTCCAGCACCTGAAAATCCCCTTCTTATTTCGAGACCGTTTTCACACCCACCCACAAAACCAGAGCTGATGTCAACTCCGGTTCCGGATGCAGTGTAATCAAATGGAGTATTTCCCACAGAGCCAGGATATGGCAGGTATGAAAATCACGCCACCAACACCTATAAATTCAACTGTTGTTGAGTTCAACAAATCGGATGCCGGAATGCCCTCACTACATGTTTCTGTTGGTGATCGGACCGCTTTGTTTTCCAGCACCTATCATTTCCTGTGTTGTGATTACTCAGTGGCGCCAAAGGTCTAGATTGTCCCCCAAAACGAACTAGTTACCGGCGCCATTTCCCTTGACCAGTTCTTCATTCAGAATAAGCTACTCACTTAGCGCCTAATTCGCTAACCACATAGTCGTAGTTTGGTTGATTTGGTTTTTATGGTGTAAGAGAGAGGGCCATATTTGGCCAAGGCGTGCCAAGCACATTCAAGGAAAGCACTTTGAACGAGCAGGTTGCCTGCGAAATGGGCAAATCCACTGCCTGCTCAGTGCTATATTGACTAATGCTATATACGACTAGGTGCTAAAAGCGTACTCACTAGGTGCGACTAGGCTTTGTTTCTCTTACTAGTACAGTCAGTCTGCTCAGTACTAGGTAAGCTGGGGTTCCTATGACAAGGTGGCTCAGTGGGCAAACCCACTGATCCTGATCTTTCCCTGATAAACGCATCTAGTGAGCAGCAGGCCACGAATTGAAAGCTGAACTTATCCTTCACCCTCGTGATGTACTCCCGCACTTACTATTATGAGCTAACTACCGATCCAGTCTAATTTTGGCTCTAAGTCAAGAAGAGCTTGAATGTCTATCGTGTTAAAATTGGATACGATGATAGAGATTTGGACGTGCAGTTACCGTTAATCTTTTTACGTGAATCACGGAAGAGATTACTTGCAGAAGTTAAACTCTACTCGCGATTCGCCACTGAGCATTATTTATCATTTATTTTATCCGGCTTCCCTGTTTGAGGTTTCATTTAGTGGCACCATACATTTCGCATTTCAATGATATTTGTCGCTGTTAAATTCGGGAAGGTAGGTAGGCAGTTAAATTAACGTCGTACTGGAGTACCACAGTGTGCTATTGTCGATTACCCGGGAACCACTCCACTCTCTAAACTTCCACACTACGTCAACGGGAGGACATTTGAGGCCACGACAGATTTAATGCAAACCAGCCCCATGTATACGACTGTCTTTGATTGGATCGAGTTTAGAACTCCTCCAACCGGGAAACTGCGACTCCATTAAATTTAAGAATTATGTACAAAGGTGCCGGAGAAGGGTGATCACTTTAGTAGCATCCTCACACCACATTCCAAACGCAGTGTGGAAGCCAATTCTATAGTTAGAAATCTGTCAAGGGATTTGAAATTCCATGGCCAAAATTCAAAGGGTGGTAGGATGCTCCAAAATAAACGTTTTTTTTTTAAATACTGTATGTCCCCAACTGTTGCTAGATCGCGCTGTTTGTCGTGTTTTTCAAAACGTTCTTTTCTTAAAACTTTGTCATTCGCAACGCGTATTTCGTACGTGATGAACCATTTCACAATTTACGAGATGGTTGACATGATATTAAAGTATGAGGTCGTTAATTTAAATGGATGGACAGTTAAAAATTCTTCGCTTCTTTAATAGGCAAGTGCCGAATCCTCAGACACTTCAGACATTGCACCGCGAGCTGTGTACCGGAACGTTTCATGTCATCAGGCACGCGGATCGACCGAGAAGTTCAAGCACTCAAGAAATAGAAGATATTCTACGCAAGATTCAGTGAAACAGTTGAAACAGTTGCGGACATACATTCTTTAACAAAAAATATTTAGTTTTGATGCATTCTACCATCTTTTAAAGTGTGGGCAGGAATCTCGCCATCCCCCCCCATACTGTATATTTATAAGACTGCAAACCTCCTTTAGCTACGTAGGTATGTCGGTAGGTAGTCATTAAACGGATAAGTCGTTAAGTGAGGAGTATCTGTATTGTCCCTCCCATATATATTAAGACAGTATAGGAAATTTGCAGAAGCTCTCAGAGTAAATAATTCTTGTCTTGTTTCTTTTTTCCCCACGGGGACAAAACACGGAACAGAAGTAATACACTATTGATTTATAGAAAAAGGTGCTGAGTGTAGTGTTGGTCCACAAATATGTGGAGGCAGAGTTTCAGAAATAGTTCAACAGGCGTGGTAACTTCAGAATGCGTAGAGGTTGTTGAGTGTTTAGCTGAGCTCCTTATTTAAATGGGCCCATGAAACAATGAATAGTTTAAAATGGGTAAATGGGGATTGAGAGAAAGATTACTGGACAAGTGAATCTGTCAAGAAAGCTCGTTGGCCGAAAGTCGGTGTCTTAACGAAGTAAGTTGATCCTACACCGGCGATTTGAAAAAAGATAAAATATCGAGTGAGTGGATTCTTGGGAAATCTAGCTTAGTTAGATGGTCTAGGTTCAAAGGTGAAAGAGGAGAGACAAAGGGAAAAGGGGAACATTAAGGGATTTATCTTCTGTGGTGAGGAAGATGTATGTAATATATATAAATATATAAAGTACAAACTTACCAGAAAGGAAAAGGTGTTATATACAATTTCTGATGTTCCCTAGAACTCAATAAAAAATTATGATTATTTTTTCTCGAAATCATTCATAACCTTGCTTTTTAACCTCAGATTGTGACTGTAACCAACACTATTCTTTAACTATCCTAGAAATGTTACTCAAAATTTCATTTAACTGTATGTCTAGTTTGCTTCATTTAACATTCATTTTAGAAAACTCTTTCACCAGTAGACCTTTGAAGACAAATATATTAATAGCTGCATCTGGTGCTATCACATATGAAAAGTGGTTCGAAAAACTTACATATGAGAGGTTTTGACTTTCAAATTAGATGGAGATACTGTTTCTGCATCGGAACGTGCTTCTTGTAATTATTCGGTATGTGAGGTCACGTGGCTTGTATTTCGAATTCAATTTCAGCAGGTTGCTAATAAAAATTGAAAAAATATGTTCCAAACTGATTTGTGATAGTCGATTGGTCAACACCTATAAATTAAATGCCAAACGTCAACCCCTCCCCTAAAAAAACAGTGATAAAACTGCATTTTAACGTTCCTAGTGGTTTAGACGAGATAACTCGTACAACGAGATTTAACAAATTTTTCTAACCACGAAATATTTTGTCACCAATAATGACAATGGAATTCTGAATGATGACGGGTCAAAATCAGGTCATTTTTTTCTAATGACGAGATATTTCGTCCATCACGATCTGGGTAGTTATCTTAATGACGAGATACCTCATCGAGACAACGATCAGGAGGGTTAACCTACAATAGATATGCATCACGCGAGACATTTGAGTAGCCAGAAGTACAATCTCCTTTTCCATCTGGTTTATTTGTGTGTATATACACTGGAAATCCCTCTCACACCCTATAGCAATGAAAAACCCACTTGTTTGCACTGAGAGGTTTGGGTATGCACCTAATGAAATATATGCCACAATAAACACACACGACTCTTACCCTAACGACATCTTTAACAGGTGTTACTGAGATGATAGTGGATACCTGGCTCAACCCGCATTAAAGCTACAAGTAATATCTGGCCATATCTGTGAATAATCAGGGCATCCATTGGTTTTCAGTCCGCTACACATGTTAGCTCTTTGATTTAATCACGCTCTCTAGTAAGTGAGGTCACTAATTACTGGCCTCTAGAGTAGAGACATCATTCATGAAGCTTTCTACATTAGAAGCTGATAGAATGCTTCCAGTAGCTGTTGCGAGAGGATCACAGTTGATTTGCAGACCATGTCCTATTCCTTCGTGCAATTAATCGCAGTCCGATACCTTGTATTCTAAACTGCCTATCCGAGATCGTAACTCTACCCTTTATATTGGTTAAACCTTATGACCCGGAACACGTTTGGAAATTTATTCCAAATTCTATGGACAAATGAAGTAAGCATATTCTGTTATCGGGCAACGTCTGAAAATTCGGACTACGTTGAACTTGCTAATGGCTGTACGCTGAAGTCATGCAAACCATCTACCGACTGATCGTAACTTTATCCCTTATTGGTTAAAACAGTACGACCCCGAACGCGCTTGGAAATGGAATCCAAAATCTATGAACAGATGAATCACGCATATTCTGCTATCGTGTCACGTCGGAATTTGGTCTATATCGAGCTTGTTAATGGCTGTAAACTGTAGTTTATGCAATCTAAGTGAGATCGTAATTATAACCTTATTGTTTAAAACCATATGACCTGAAACCGGTTGGAAAATTTATTCCGATATCTATACTTAAATAAATCACGCATATGCTGCTATCGTGCCACGTCTGAATAGGGTGTACATCGAGTTTGGTAATGTCTGTACACTACAGTTTATGCAATCTAAGTGAGATCGTAATTCTAACCCTTATTGGTTAAAACCTTATGACCTGTAACCGGTTTGCAAATTGATTCCAAAATCTGTCGTTAAATAAATCACGCATATTCTGCTATCGTGCCACGTCTCATTAGGGTGTACATCGAGTTTAATAATGGCTGTACACTGCAGTTCATGCAATCTAAGTGAGATCGTAATTATAACCTTATTGTTTAAAACCTTATGACCTGGAACCGGTTTGCAAATTGTTTCCAAAATCTATGGTTAAATGAATCGCGCATATTCAGCTATCGTGCCACGTGTGAATTGAACCTACAGTGTGCTTGATAATGGGTATCCACTGCAGTCCAGTTTATTTGACAAGTCATGTTACGAGGATGATTCTTCAAAGCATAGTGTGGTTCAAACGTTAGGATATGGGTAGGTATTTAAATTAACGTCGCACTAGAGAAACACAACGGGCTATTGACGACGGTATGGGATAATCCCACGTATTTTTGAAACACGGTCAGATGACGATATCAACACCTGAGCTCGTCAGGATATGTGTAAACTTAGTTTGAGGTATATGAAATCGGGTAAGTGGAAAACTAAGAGCCTAAATTTATCCCTCTAAGTAGTTGCGACGAGATATCTCGTCTATAAAGATTTGGCCAATTTTGCTAACGACGAATATCTCGTCATCAATGATATTGCCGACTTTTTTAAGAGCGAGATTTGATCTGGTCAGTTTTCTTCTAATGACAAGAGACGACGAGATCTTGATGGAAGGGATATATCGTTCATCAAGGTCTGGTACATTTAGCTAATGACGAGCTACATCGTCAAAAAAAAAAAACAACAGTTGGACTAATTGTAGCATTAATATTTTTAGAAAAGAATGAACGAGAGGAAATTCTTAAGATTTGAATACGTAGTGGATGAAAATTTGAATGTTAAATTTTGTGTAACGTTAAAATTGTACACTTTCTGAATTATTCAGTTTTTTTTTATTTGCTTGATGTTTATTAAACAGCTGGATCGTATCTGATTATCCTGTCTCCAATTCTAAATAAACGCTATGTGTAAATGCAAAACAGAAATTACTAAATATATTTCATGAAATTAATAAAATTACAGAACATAAAATGCGTTTTCACGTAGCTAAAGCTTATCAACAAAAGACAATGTAAATTATAAACACATGCACCATCTAGGGGTCAGGATCTCCTCCCCAATTGATTTTATGGAATGAGTCCAGTCCCTCAACAGGTCTTATGGTTTGATTAGTTCTATGGTGCAAGGGTCATATTTGGCGTAGCTGTTTCAAACAGCGTTAACTCAATATACATAAAAGGAAATTTTACTGACTTAGATACACCCAGGGAGGAATCAAACCCCTTATAACTCGCTTGATAGAGCAGTTGGCAAACCCACTACCCCTTAGTCAGGCCAACCTCCTCCCCGAACAGGTCCAAAGACCGTCGTGTCCATGTCAGCTGGATCATGTCAAATCTGTCAGCCTCAAATATCCGTTGGCGGGGTACAGAAACTTGGAGAGCGGAGTGCCTGTTCAGATGTTGACTTTGTCATCTGCCCACGGTTCAAAATTACGACCTGTTGCCCTCGAATCTTTCTTTTCGCGATTGAACCCTGACCTTCGCGAATGACCCGTACTCTATAGTGCAACGAAAATTCAACTACCCACCAACCCCAAACAGCAAAAGTATGAAAATATTACCAACGAGGTAACCCTATGCGTTGTTTCAAAGAAACGACCGTACTAGAGGGGGGAAATAATGAGTGCCTGGACCTCTTGAGGCACTTTATTAATGTGTAGTGAGTCCCAAAACATGAATGATAAATATTATAAATAATCAGATGGAATGAATAATCAAATAAATAGTTCGACTCAACCATTCTCTCAGGGAGGTTTGACCACGATCCAGGTGGAGACAGGAGAATACAAGATAACAGCGATTAAGGACCAAAACAAAGAGTAGAAGGGTAGACCATGATTAACATAAGAGAGGACACATCATTCAAGTACTCGGGATTCTGCAGCCCGTGCACATCAAACGATGTGCCCCAGAGGGCGACCATAAGTAGGAAGAAACAAAGTAAAATGCAGCAGTTGATAATGTTCCATTTGGAAGTTAATTAAAACTAAGACACTTTATAACAAAAAAACGACGCACCAAGAAGAAGTTCTTCCGGGCTCGATCAACTTGGAACGACGTTTACTGGGGACGCATAGTCTTTAGTGAGGAGTCTCGTTTCCAACTATGTCCTGACGACAAACGTAGACGTGTATGTATACGTCCATGGCAGCGTGGGGATCCTGCCCTTATTATCGTACGCCACACATGCTCACAACAGGGCGTAATAGTCTGGGGTGCCATCTCCTTTGATAGCCGGACCTCTTTGGTTGTCATTTTTGTCACACTTACAGGAGAGCAATACGTATACGACGTTCTACGACCGGTTGTGTTACCGTTTCTTTTGCAACACCCCGGAATTACTTTTCAACAAGATAATGCCCGGTCGCACACGGCACGTGTTTCTAAGCATTGTATTCAAGCTTTCCAAACACTTCCTTGATCAGTTAGGTCTCCTGATCTGTCACATTAGGAAATACCCTGAATACATTTCTTACGTTATGGGAAGCAACCATTCCGGAATGGTGACCATTTAGCCCGACAGTTGGAGACAATTTGGCAAGAAATTCCTTAGGGCACCATCCGGGAACTTTTTCAGTTATGGCACGCCTGGTGTCAGCTTGCATTCAAGACAGAGGTGGACCAACGCCTTATTGGATCCATCCCTTTGTAACGGTTAAACTCTGAAATAAATAATTCAATTGTTCTAAAATTTTAATAATTTTTTTTTCTAAGTATTTTTTTCACATCCACCAATTTTGATCACAATTGGACAACTCCTTCTTAGTGCGTCGAATTTTTTTGTTTCAGAGTATTGTTAGGAAACAAGAACAATTCGGTATACGGAATAATACTTTGAAAATTCTGTATCACCACGTTCGTATACTGAGACATTCTGTAAATAGTTTTTACCAAACTATTTCTATATAATGTCGACAATATTCGTAACTTGAAAACCAACTAATAAATCCCCCTCTGCACAGGAAAAATGACCTATCCAATTGCGTTATTTTTCAACTAAACAAAGAGGTTTGGGAAACAACAACGAAAGAATCTAAACACTCCAATATACGAGAAAAATCAGTTCCCAATCAAACAAACGTCTTTTGGCAAATACCGGCGGGCTTGCTGACATAAATACCAATGTGGCTAATGAGGCAGACCTGTTGCAAGTAAGACAATCTCACCGTAACTTTTAACTTGTTTGAGGGAGGCAAATGACCTGGCTGACAAGTTTCTTTATCAGAATCTTGCCCATATAAGGGCCATCAGAGTGGACAAACCCTATCTAGTCTCGTCAGTCCATATGACCCCCGTTTCTATTGTTTCAGTTTCCAGAAAAGACACCCGTTGTACTATTTAAAACGCACAAGCGGTACTTAGAGTTGTGATGCGAGGCTTATGTTTATGAAACGTAAGAGTAATGAAGTTCTCGGAGAATGGTACATGTACATACGGAGTTTTTGTAATATCCCTCATCTCTGCACTTAGCTCACGAGCAATATTTGAAGAAATGGCTCTCTATAGCTTAGAATCTGCTACAAGTGATTTTGTGATTTCGCTGAACTACCCATCTGACACGCCAGTCTTCAAGCATTGAACTGTCTTGCATTTCCATGTGGCGCGCTAAGCCTTTTTAATTAATCGGATGGCATGAGATATGATCGTCAGTAATGAACTATGTCCAAGAATTGATGACTAAGGAATGTACAATTTCTACCCAGAATACATCAATAGAAATCCATTAACGCAACATCACCATACCGCAGTGGTCCATAACCTCTGTGCGACATCGGCTTAGTAAATTCTGTCTTTTTTATAAGACAAGGGTACAGTCTTGAGATATTTAATCTTAAATACCTTTCCAATTTTTTACAACAAGTTCATACAAAGTTCAACGTTCCTCGTGGTCTGTCTTCGGGTCAAAAACTGCCCTGTAGTGGTCAGCCTCTGCTGCAAACACCTGTTCCAAACTGTTCCTCAGTTCAGGGCAAGGGACAGTTTCTTTTTCCTTCTTGGTTCTTCCTTTCCTTAGAGTAGTGTTGTTGTGTAGAATAGGGTAGTTTTGTCTCAACGATATGATTCATCATTAGCGTGGGATGCCAGCTCAGGTGTTGAAATCGTCGCATGACAGTGGTTCACAATTACGAGGTGTTGTCTTAGGACCTTTCCCTTAGAGATCAATTATTAGCCCACTGTGTTGAACCAGTTTGACGGTAATCCAACTACCTACCACGTCATTTGGAGAAATAACTAGATCTTGGACGAGATATCTCGTAAAAGCACCTGAAGTGTTAAACTGACATTATTAGTAATTATTTATGGAGTAGTCTTGAACAGCATTGCTGCACATAAGTATGCAGGGACAAGTTGACCGATTTAAAATTAATCACTTATCAATCATTAAACTAATGAACATTTAGTGTGTGTGCGTTTTCAGTTTCGTCAGGTCAATATTTAATTTTAATTGATATTTCCCACCTCACTGATCGCCAAAATATTACTCAGTGTTAATTCGATTATTACGTTATTAAATTGGTTTTAACCCTTAACTGCTGTGTCACAAACCGTCTCGTAACTAGTGTGGAGGGGTCGCTCACTAGAGTGCGTATAAAGTTGATTAACATAATTTATTAACAAAAGTTTCGTTAGGTAATTATTATTTATATTTTTTTTAATTTAGATAATTCAATTCTTAACATGAAATACTTTTTATATTACTATATAAGCTAAGTAGATTCCATGCCTCTTCAGGCTCAGCTTTCGTACCTTATTTTGCAGGACCTTTCAACCCTGGAAACTGTAAAACTATGTTGTGTTTTGGTGTTCTAACTGCACTATTAGGTTTCACCCCCGGGCATGCCATTTGAAGTTATTTTTTCCGTAGAAATATTATTGTTGTAAAGACGCGCTTGAAATGTATTCATCTTCATCCGCCTAAATTTCCGAATCCGTTTCGTGTTCGCTTTCAATAATATTATCCGAAATTTCATTCTCCCAGTACTCTATTTCCGACCAATTATCAACAATATCCTGAATTTCTTTTTGTGTAAGATACACAGGTCATTTTTTAATAAAGTGTGTTGCTATTTTAGGCTCTCTCCCGAAATTCCCTGCACCAACTTAGACGACTTCATTCAACAAGAACGGTAACGCAAATGGCGTGAAGGGTCTAAGAGACCACACGGGAAATGCAAATAGTGTAATACACGAAATAGTTGGGGCAGCCAAACCAGTCTTGGAATATGGCTTCTGTTGGACATAGTAGGAAGGTACTGAATAGGACAGGGACCAATATTCACTTTAAGGGGTGGAAACGGCCTGTCAAAAATGACTCAGGGTCTGTCAGACCCATGACAGCAGTTAAAGGTTAATGATGTTGGTTTAAAAAATGCAGTAGAGATGAAAATATGTAATGTGTTATTCTGCGGTCATTTAACAAATATGGAGGGATGGTGCAGTTTACTAAAACATACATTTTTTGTATAGGAATATGTGGTCGGAAGTGACGCGTGGAGGTACTAGCACAAAAACTAAGACATGAACAGAAAAACTTGTTTAAGTCCAATGGCCACCCCAATCGCCAGATTTACTGAGCATTGATTACTTCTTATGATGGCATCTGATAACCATCGTTTATGGGATTTCAGTTGACTCAATTGATGACCTCGTTGCTCGACTATCCATTGTGACTTCAAGCGTGCGCGAAATGCCTGGCATTTTCGGAACTGCTCGCCAATCACTCCTTCGACACTACCAAGCATATATTACTGTTGGTAGTCACAATTTTGAGCATTTATTGTAAACATTGGTGCTAAGAAGCAATTCGCAAGGATGTTGTAATCACACACTGTTTTTCTGTTCATGTCTCTTTTTTTGTGATCGTGTCTCCACGAGTCACTTCCGATCATACATTCCTATACCAAATATGTATGTTATAGTAAGCAGTACCACTCCTCCAAGTTTGTCCCATGACCGTAGAATCACCCTGTATATGTATTGTAACTCACCATAGAATTTACCCGAACAGGAAAACAACAGAAGAACTTGTAAGCGAAACACATAACATACCCATGCCACACATTTATATGGAAGGTATTCGTGTATGCAAAGAACTAATACATCAAAATGTATAAATATCATAGTTTTAAAATATCATATATTTGTTGCTGCGTACGAATATTAATATCCTTTAAATTTTTTCACGTTAAAATATTTTTCAAAAAAAGATTCCTTAAGAACCGAAATACAATCTATAACAAAAAAAAATCGACGCACCAAGAAAGGTGCAAAATTACAGTGGTGCCGGGATCGACCAACTTGTAACTGCACTGACTGGGGACGTATAGTCTTTAGTGACAAGTCCCGTTTCCAAGTGTGTCCTGACGACAACCACTGACGGATCTGGAGACGTCCAGGGCAGCGAGGGGATGCTGTACGCCACACATGTCCACAACAGGGCGTTATGATCTGGGCTGCCATCTCCTTCGATAGCCCTTTGGAAGTCATTTCTGGCACACTTACAGAACAGCGGTGTGTTGACGACATTGTGTTACCGTTCCTTTTGCGTCACCTCGGACTTACTTTTTAACAAGATAATACCCGGCCGCACACGGCACGTGTTGCTATGAATTGTCTTCGAGTTTTCCCAACACTTCCTTGGCCAGCTAGGTCTTCTGAACTCTCTTCCATAGAGCAACTTTGGGACGTTGCAACCATTCCGGAATGTTGACCATTAATCCCGACAGTTGGAGACAATTTGGCAAGAAATTCAGCAGGACATCATCCGGGAATTTTTTCAATCAATGCCACGCCGGGATCAACGCCTTATTGACTTCCTTCTTTTGGAACGGTCAAACTGAAATAACTCATTCAATTGTTCTGAAATTTTAATCGTCTGTTTTCCCATGTATGGTCTTCACATCCACCAATTTTTATCGTAATGGCACATCTCCTTCTTGGTGCGTCGATTTTTTTTGTTATAGAGTATATAAATTACGGAACAACCTTTCTTCGCCTGGTAAAATTGATGTCACAGTTCAGTACCGGGATACCGACAAATTAAACTCATAATTTTTTATTAAGGTCATTTCTTTCACACTATGAAATTGCCAATTGAATTAACAATGTGAAATGATACGGTAAAGCCTGGCTTTTAAACCTTGCATATTTGGACAACTGCACCAGTCAAAAAACAGACAACCTCAAGTAATGTATATACTGAAACAAAGAAATTTTTTTACTCACATAGAAGAGAGAAATGCACCCAGAGTTATGGTGTCGTGTAACTTTCATTATTATAATGTATAAATTTAAAATGCACGTAGCAGATCATAAAATCTTTATAAGTTTCGATTTAATTTATAAGTATATATTGCGAAAAACAATGGAGTGAAATTTGCTAGCTCTGTAAAATAAGAGCTTATTAACGATTAATCATTATGTGTTATTTCTACATTGTACTTTTTGAAAATCGAAGACATTACCTTCAAATTTTAGTGCTAGTTTAAAAATGAGTGCTAGTTGAAAATTTAAGCTACAAATATAAACAATGATATAACTATTCATATGACAATATACACAGTTCTATAAAAATATCATGAAATATTCATGATCAAGGTAGAGATCAAAGTATAAATCTGTATAAAAATTATAAATTTACTATATAGCTTGTAACATGCTAGTAAATGCATTTTTCTACATTGGGGATCCATTTAAAAATTTTGTGGCCATTACCAAATAACTTATAAATGCAACAACACTAACTGTTTGCTAATTTGTCACTTTAAATGAATTATTAAATGACATGGCTAATTTGTCGATTGGGAAAAATTCCACCTTTCCAGTGGGAAACCATCTACCGTAAATAAATTTTGAAACTGCAACATTTATAACCATAGTTTAAGGCAACGAGATAAATTTATGAATACGAATGAGAAAATGAGGTAGCACTTTGATTAAGTTCGCATCCACGCTACATTTCACACCTAAAGCCTCTGAATAGAGTAGCACTTATTTCTAAAAACGTCACAAACTCAACGGGTAAAGTGGTTTAAGTCAATAAAGTTTAAATCCTCATGACTGCACGATTATTTCCTTTAGATGTAGGAATGAAAAAGGAATTCACCTATTACACACGGTAGTTTCTCAGTAAAGGGGTTCACATGTAAATAAATAAATTAATTTTAATATATATATATATATATATATATATATATATATATATCTCTACAACACTCTATAACAAAAAAATCGACGCACCAAGAAGGAGTTGTCCGATGGAGACAAAATTTGGTGGATAGGAAAATTATGTACAGAATAGAAAATGATTAAAATTTCAGAACAATTGAATGATTTATTTCAGAGATACAGTAACGAGCTCAATAAGGTGTTGACCCGCCTCTAACTTGGATGCAAGCAGCCACACGGCGTGGCATAGACCGATAAAGCTCCCGGATGGTCTCCTGCGGTATTTCTTGCCAAATTTGCTCCAATTGTCGTGTCAATACAGTTCTACATAAGGTTAAATTAGGGGTAAGTTATAAATATAGTAAATGTGAATAGCCCACATACATATGACCCACGCACGTTGACTGAAAACGTTAATAGCCATATCCTAGCTTATATAGTGCCATCGTTGCCGTATGCCCCACTATCTTGCTTACCTTCAAGAAGTATACGGAAAGAATTGGAGAATTTAATGTAGACCGTTATTCATAGTTTGTCTATGGCCAGTTTAGTCAACTTTACAAAAACTAAACCTAGCCACAGTCCATCTGTCAGAAGTATCGCCGGTAAGTATAATAGTACTCCAGCAATAGCAGGAGGACTGGGACACTAGTGAAACGGGAAGGGAATCTTAAAGTTTCATCCAAAAGTCAACCCAAAAAAAGAACCTTGTGGACCATACCTCACGTCTTTCCATACAAGCCAGGGACCATTCCCCAGTTACCTATGTAAATTCAACCTAACAACATCAAACAACTGCCTTTGCGGTTTAGATAGGGACGCCGTATCATAATGTTTTCAAATGTCCATTCACGTGCTCTCATCAGTTTCCAAAACCAACAGATCAACATTACATTATAAGACATGGTCAATTAACACAGCTACTAACAACCAGGCCCAAGGAAAGATTATTCAAGTCATGAAGTTCCTGTCGGAAAATATTGACCTTCTCAAGCAATAGCCTCGCATGTTTTTTAAACTTTACACAACCAATGTACGCAGTGCGTCCATAAAAATCCACTTTTACCTGTCCTATGGACCGAGGTTAACGGAGACACATGCGGTGCCAAAAAAATAACAATATTTTGCACATAGTACAACTTTACGATATTACTGTTGGCCCAATTAATAGGCCGTGATCAGTGGAAGGGAACTTGGTATAGTCCACATACACACTGAGGTACTCTGTCAAACGACATTAAACCTAGATCACAGTCTCACTTAACGACCGAGTTCTGTTACTACTACTTGGCTGTGAAGCGCATTGGTCGATAAGCGATAAACTTAATTAAATTTTTTATTCTGAATAAAAAAGGAATAGCCGGTGCACCGGTTCGATTCCTCAGTTGGTATACCTCTATCCTGTGTCAGTAAAACTTTCCTTGTATATGTTTGTACAATTACTGACGTTGTTTGGCCAAATACGTCCCTTTCGCCTTAAAACCCAATCAGTGAACCTCGATTATGTTGTTAAGCGAATTGGCCGATAAGCGAGGAGTTTAATCGTTTTTATACTGCTGTTTGTAATAAATACAACTACATGAAGGAGTCATCAGAATTAAATGAAATTTAATACACAAATGGATTGTATTCGTACAAAGAAATGAATAAATTTTCAAAGCGAGAAAACAATATTAAGTGTCCGAAATCAGTATTTGGTGTTTACCCAAAGTTCGTCTTTTGAAGCTGTAGGACGCGGATCACGAGCGAGACGCCGACCAACCAAATCCCACACTTGCTGCGCACTATCCGGCAATTAAACAGGCCAAGGAAGAAGTTTCATGTGTTGGGCTGAAAATCAGTCTCGAACATTCCTTGTAACATTTGGGCGTGCATTATCCTGTTGAAAGATAGTTCCAGGGATGCCTTGAAGGAAGGGAACGACTTCGGGCTCTCTCTCTCTCTTCACAGACGTACCTGTTACTATTCAGATTACTCTCAATTCGTAGCAGCTGAGATCGTCCATGATACGAAATCGCACCCCAGACCATAACTCCGGGTGTTCGGCCACTATGACGTTCGATAACGCTCTCTGGAAGACAGCGTTCACCGGCATAGCGTCTAACACGAATGTGGCTGTTATGGTTCCACAAATTAAAGCGGGATTCGTAAGAAAAGACAACTTGTTGTCAATCAGCCCGCAAGGCTCTGTGCTCATGAACCCATTGCAGACGCAGCCGTCGATGGTTTGGCGTGAGGGGGATCCTGTATAAAGGAATCCTTGCACGCAGTCCACGGTGCAGCAGATGTCGGCGAATTGACGAAGCCGACATAAGTACACCTGTAACAGTAGACCAAAGTTTAGCCAACTGCCTGGAGGAAGCTGTACGGTGATTCACCACCATGTGGACCAGGTGTCTATCGTCGCGCGCTGACGTCACCTTCCGTCGTCCACTCCCAGTTTTTCGAGTTGTTCGGTGCTCGTCGGTCCACTGCTTCCAAACTCGCATCACTGTGGAACTGTTCCGCTGGACACGAACTGCTATGGCGTGATAGGAAAATCCTCCTTCACGAAGTCCGATGATTCTCCCCTGTTCAAACTCCGTAAGGTGTTGAAATTTCGCCCTATTTCGTCGTGGAGGCATACTTAGGTCTCACTAAACGTTCGCCACTAAAAAAATAACCATGCGCTATTTTCAACGTCCCGCTAAAGCCCTCTATTTATACGCTTTTAGTATCAGTTCAGAGGGCGCTGCTCACACCACGCACGCGTGGTGGCTCTGAAACTTTACTACTTGGCATAACATCCTATAATTGACATTTTCTGCAAATTTGATTTTATTCGGAAGATTTCTTCATCGTGTTGCATTTTTTACAAACAGCAGTGTATTATCCTGAATAAAGAAAAGGTTTAAATAAATGAAGAAAACTAGTTTGGGTTTGGGGAATACCCAGAACTTTGGTGTCACTAAGTAATCACGACAGGACAAACAAGTCGAGCCTATCACCAACAAAACATGTAATGAGAATTTTCCTACATACTATTCCGGCCAATGCAATGCTGCATTAGATATGTCGGTGGCTGGACCGATCAGGGCCTGACTATGTCTAACGTTCTCATTTTGATTACATTGTCTCTGGACCGTTGGTGGTACGCTGAGGTTTTGTTGGTGAGTGTGAAAACGACCGAATAAAGTAAATACCTCGAGTTGTAGAAATCCGAGCACTCGTAAAAGGTTGGTCGTTAAGTGAGGAGTACTTGTATTTACTATTACCTGAATTCATTGAGTCTCTAGGGCGATTGTGATGTCCACTACCAAAACCCTTACTTCATGATTGATTAAGGCAGGTTTACAGTCCACCCATCCTTAAAAAAATTGATTCTTCTTGTGGTTCATCTAATCAGAGTACTTATGTTTTACCCTCCAAGTGTTTTCAACGAGATTTAGTGGTGTAAAGGTTTCCCACTATATAGACCCCTTCTGAAATCTAGTTTTGGGGGAATTCGATAGATGCCACCACTAGTTGACTGATTGCCGGTTGCTTGAGACCGTGAAAGCTGTCTTAAGATCACTTTTACATTGGAATGCGTGGTAGTGCAATGCATATTTGCCTCGGGTGCAAAAACCTGTTCCACTCTGTCAACAATTCTGGTGTAGGGACAATTTGTTTTTCTTTCTTGGATATCAATTTATCTTGGAGTTATAGAGGAGTTTTGTCTAGACGAGATATCTCACACATCCTAAGCAAAATTGACCCGATATCAGACAAGATATCTCGTCGAAACACTTGGAGGATTAACACGTGATAGGAGTAGAAGCAGCGTCTGTTGTCACAAGGCTTCAGACCGTAACTGGAGGTGTTGAGAATCGCTATGTTGATTCATCGTGCACCACTCATAATTGCACGCCGGTTGTGGCGAGCACGATTTGACTTGTTTGATATCGTCCGTGTTCCTAATCACGTCTTCCAGTCCCCAATGTGGCTAGGTTTGGAAAGGCAGTACAACTTCAGTCAACCGAAATGCACTTCATGGTTGAGATTCTCGTTTCCTATATATTGCATTCGGTAAATTAATTATTGAAGAGGTTGATAAGTTAATCATAAAGTTTAACTGCTTATAGGTCTTGATCCTACAACCTCTATGATTGAATGTAATTTTTCTCCACTAAACCTAGAAGTGCCCTGAAGGGTGTCTACCATGATTTGGCTCCTTGAATAAACATTCTGCGACTTAGTAAGGGAAGAATCATGTGAAACTGATCTGAACTTTTGCAGAGATGTACAGGGATATACCTAGAAGTGCAAAAGTTAATCTGTTATCGATAGTTTATGATAGTTCAAGAATCAATATTTATCCGCAATGTAGCAATTAACTTTAATTGAATAAAAATAGACAACTTAGAATAGCATCTTTTTTCAACATAGTCCCCTCGATTTTCCCTGCACAGACTCCTTCATTGAGTTAGCGGCCGTCAGTAGATATTCACACTACTCTAGCAACCCACGAGTTGAAAGCGGTGCAGGTTCTATTCCTCTCTTGATATATTTTTTTCATCTGTGCCAGTAAAACTTTTCCTGTGTGTCTATTAATTTATACTGTCTCTCTTGTGTCTGACGCAGCAGGGTCACATATGGCCCGTGGGCCATAACAAATCTCAACTCAACCCATCATTTTTACCTCAGCAGTACCCTCAAGTTTACGCTCACATAAAAGGGTTTCCAGCTAACCCCTAAGTCTCAGGTGATTTCCCAATAGTATAGAGTTTCTTTTACCCGCCAAAACTCACATAATGACTAAATAACCACACTATTGGTTGTAAGAATACTATGATAGATTCTATTGGTCCCCCACTCACAAGAAGGTCATAAGTAGGGCAACTTTTTTGTTGCAGTAAAAATGAGAAAAGTTGCATTTATCATTCCCTAAAGTTGCATTTACGGAAATAAAGTTGCATTTATATTTAGTACACTAAATTCTAAAATAAATTATTCGTAAAAAATGAAAAAAATTCAAAATTTTTTGATAATTTTAGTCGTGTTCAACAGTATTATAATACATACTGAAATACAGAAGAACGTTGAATAACCGATCCTTGGCTTCCTCATTTCGGCGTTCGCAAGATCAGACACACGTGATCGAAGGGTTGATTCAGAGAGCAAAAAATGAAATAGAAAAAAGAAAAGTGCCTTTCCTCGCCAAAACTCACATAATGACTAAATAACCACACTATTGGTTGTAAGAATATTATGATAGATTCTATTGGTCCCCCACTCACAAGAAGGTCATAAGTAGGGCAACTTTTTTGTTGCAGTAAAAATGGGAAAAGTTGCATTTATCATTCCCTAAAGTTGCATTTACGGAAATAAAGTTGCATTTATATTTAATGCACTAGTTTAGAATTTACTAAAATAAATTATTCGTAAAAAATGAAACAAATTCAAAATTTTTTGATAATTTTAGTCGTGTTCAACAGTATTATAATACATACTGAAATACAGAAGAACGTTGAATAACCGATCCTTGGCTTCCTCACTTCGGCGTTCGCAAAATCAGACACACGTGATCGAAGGGTTGATTCAGAGAGCAAAAAATGAAATATTAATTTGATATTAATTAATTTTAAGCTATATTTTAAAAAATTGCAGGTGGTTGCATTTATGCAGAAAGTTTCATTTGTGTTGCGGTTATAACTCACTTACTATACACCCCATGTAGGAGGGATTTTGGTTTTAATACTTTACATGTAGCGTAGAACGCGTGAAAAAAAAGTTGCATTTGTTGCAAAAAGTTGCCCTAGTCATAAGTAATCAGAAGTCATATAGGGAAAATAGCAAATTCCGAACCAGAAATATATGTGTGAACTCCTTAGAGAATTAAGCGGAGAGCTACGAAGCAGCGCTTGTTCAAGTGCTTAGTTCGTGGTAAATGATTAATTTTCTATTTTTTCACTAGTCATTCGGTCTGTGTAGCAGAGCCGTGTTACGTATACAATAAATAGCTGATGTCGGTTTTAGGTAGTGGCCAGTCGCTTGTCTTCTTCAAACGTTAAAGTGGTGCGATAATCTAATTAATCTTTTGCACATAGTTAATTTAATTACACTCTTCATCCCCTAGGTAACCGTTTGGGTGAGTTTTTATACATTTTACGTAACAATTCACAGAACATTCATTAATTTCTGTTGTCTCCATTCAGCTACATTCTAATTTGAGATCCAAAGCGGCTCCATTTTTTTTCACAAAAACGAAATAAATCGATCAGCAATTTATGATCAGCAATTTATGTTTTCAAAGTGCCATAGCGGCTCAGTGAATTTTCCCACTGCTCTATCAACCTGCCATCTGTAGATAGGCAGATTCAATTATTGCGACTCACTCTTTGTGCAGTTCTTTCTTGTGTAGGTTAAGATCTTCCTAGTGGGTGTATGCCCATTACTTGACATTGGTTGACTTGTTTGGCGCAGTTTGAATACAATTATGGTATTTGCGGTATAAAATCCAAGGAACCCATGATGATGGTGAAAGTTAAATCTGTCGTGGCCCCAAGAGCCTTCACATTGGTGTGGTGCAGAAATTTTGAGAGTGGGGTGTAACTTCAGGTGTTACCTTGTCATCTAAACATGATTCATAATTATAAGGTGTTGCCCTTGAATCGCTCCCTTCTGAAATGCTACAGGACTGCCTCCAATAATCTGTTGTGTTGCTTCAGTGGGACTTTAATTTACCTACGTACCTACCTCTGTCCTACAACTTCTTAAAAATAATAAACCGCAATTTTTTACCCTTTTTGAGTATGAATACCTTGAATAGTTGATAAAATAAATTTTAGGAAGATGTTTCTCGAGACTGTAAATGTGAATGAGCAAAATTATGCGTTTTTATAAAAAATACAAAAATGATGATATCTAAGTATATAAATACTACAACTTGAAGTTTTCTAAACTGTGATTTGTATACATGTATTTAATTTAAAACTAGATTATAAATATTTAGATGTTAAAGGGGGTGGGTATTATGACAGAGGTAATATTTTTTTATAATAAATATTTATAAAAAATATTTATTTATTTCTCAACTCCCTGAGTGTAGATATCTGAGTAGTAAATGTCATGTAGGGCTTTCACCCCACAGGTCACTAAATGGCCTCATGTCTCCGTTGGTTGAATGAAGAAAAAATTTAAAAGAGCAAATGAAGGAAACAAAATCGTTTCCACAAACCATAAAAGCAAGAAAAAGAGTAAACAATACACTTATAACTATTTTTTACTCTAAATTAATTTTTTGTATTATTTCCTCATTTTAAATGTTTTTTATAATGATGTCTAGGGAATGAACTAGAATAATTATTCTGAGTTGAAAAGCTTTCAAATTATGGCCATTTATTTAAGAAATAGGAAAGTAAAAGTATCAAAAATCTTGTATTCATATTTCGATCACATGTAAAATTTTTGTTTACATAAAAATCCTTATGATTATACTTCAGTCCTTAGTAAAATGCTAGTAGTTTATTTTGGTAGCATCACTTTTCTAATTGGTTGAATAGATTTTCATGTAGCACATTTGAAGTTTTTGACAGTTTTATTTAAAATTTCATACATAATTATTATTTTTACAAAACTATTAATATATATTTTAAATATTTATAGCCCAATGCATTTTTTTAATAACACTAAACATAAAAATATCATTAAAATGTTTCTATACCACTTTAAAAAAAAGGGGTCGCGAACGTGTCCGCATACCTTAATCCGAAATTTAGTTTTTTTACTTCCAGTATCTTATCTACGTCGGTTATTCATCAGTCATCTCATCATAATCTCTGAATCAGTTATCCGTTAAAAATATTTTGCTCGTTAATAATCTGTCATAAAGTTAATAAGTGATTTATATCTAAAAACAGCGATCAATCCTATCCTTTCCGAAATTATCGTAACCAATAGAAGTGGCTATTAATTCCTTATGTGGGCTGCCTTATGTAGGTTAAATGTAAAATCATACTAATCCAAAATCATGTGATACTCAGAGGGCTAATCATTAGTTAATTTTAGACGATAACTTTTTCTAGTGAAAGAGACTTTTAAGAAAGTTAATAAATTTACCGTTTAGACAGTAAATATTTGACTCAAAGTTGAATGCCTTGTAGCAAAATTCATTTTAAAAGCTTTAAGTCTAGTTGACCTCAAAAACGAGTAAGATTTTCTTGACATTTTATAACTGAATATTTTTAGTAATAAATAATGTGAACTTGATGTGCATAGATCAGAATATGAAAAACATTTGCTAAAAATTTTTTACTGTTAACCCTTTAAAAAATCATGAGATTTTCGATTTGTGTAGTGTTCCCTCACAACTACCATAATCACTAAATGACTACATCTATAGGTAGAAAAGATCCTAGGGAGCATTCTCTTAGTCAAAGTGGTTAGACGTCAATCAGGGGTAGGTGGTTGAATTCACTTCACACTAAAGCAACACAACCAGCTATCGGCTATTGTCAAGACACAATCCAGAAAAGAAAGATCCGAGGACTATATTTGAAGAGTGGGGTGCCAGCTGAGATATTGCCTCGTCATCTGACCATGGTTCAAAATTACGTGGTATTGTCCTCGGTTCTTTCCCTTTGGGATTTATCCTGGACCGTCGTCAAAATCACCTTTACTCTAGTACGATGTTAATTAAAATATCTACATACCGAGAACTATAACTCTGTTAATTAAAATATCTACATACCGAGAACTATAACTTTGTTAATTAAAATATCTACATACCGAGAACTATAACTCTTAATTTTGAACTACGGTCTGTTGGCGACGTCAAGACCTAAGCTGGGACCCAATTCTCTAAACCTCCACACCAAGCCAACGTAAAAGTCATAATGGGAAAAACTACACGCTGTAGAAGGATTTTTGTGTATGAACTTCTCATAGGGTTAATAAATTATCAAATTTAGAGAGAACTATTATTTGTAAATGATATATATAATATACACTAACCCCTACAATCATGTACCGCACAGCAAGATGTGATGGTATAAGGGAAATAATACATGTACGGATGGTCTCCGCACGTGCTGCAATTACTCTAGCAATTCTTCTGGGCATACTTTCAATAAGGTGTTGTTACACAGCTATGGGTATTTGTGTCCATTCCTGCTGCAAGAATGTCGCTAACTCAGCTGTAGATTTCGGACGTGGATCCCTGATTCATAAGCGTCTCTTTAGCTAGTTCCGCAAGTGTTCTATGGGGTTTAGGTCGGGGCTCTGATCAGGCCAGTGAAGACGTTTAAAACCCTAACTTGTTACCACTGCTTGACAGAGGCTGCAACATGACATGGAATGTTGTCGTCCTGGAAGTAACATTCGTCCATTCCATAAAATTGCCTGACGTAGGAAGAACCTGACTGTCTAAAACGTACATGCAGGCGTCGGCGTTTAATTTACCAGGCACAACATGCAAAGGTCCCATCGCACACTCATACAAAAACACTCTCATACAAGCTGTCGGATTTTATGCAAATCCGCTGGCGTCCGGTCCATTATTGTAGGGTAGTGTACACCTAATCATGCACCGACCAACAGGCATAGTGGTTAAGGTGTTAGCCTCTAGATAGGAAGGTTCCTGGTTCGAATCCGGGTCCGGGCATGTATGATTGTAAGCGTATAGTGCAGAAGCGGCTGGTGCACCTTAAATCTGTTGTGGCCGAAAGTCCTCACGTTGGGTTGGTGTGGAAGTTTGCAAAGTGGGGTGCCAGCTCAGGTGTTCCCTCGTCACCTGACCGTGGTTCAAAATTACGAGTTGTTGTCCTCGGATCTTTCCCTTAAGGGATCGATCCCGGACCGTCGTCAATAGCCCGTCGTGTTGCACTAGTACGACGTTAACTAAAAAATTACCAATTACCTAATCATGCGCGCCGACCAACCGGCATAGTGGTTAAGGTGTTAGCCTCTAGATCGGAAGGTTCCTGGTTCAAATCCGGGTCCGGGCATGGATGTTTGCAAGCGCGTGGTGTAGAGGCGGCTGGTGCGCCTTAAATCTGTCGTGGCCGAAAGTCCTCACGTTGGGTTGGTGTGGAAGTTTGGAGAGTGGGGTGCCAGCTCAAGTGTTGCTTCGTCATCTGACCGTGGTTCAAAATTACGAAGTGTTGTACTCGGATCTTTCCCTTAAGGGACTGATCCCGGACCGTCGTCGTCGCTTCGTCATCTGACCGTGGTTCAAAATTACGAGGTGTTGTCCTCGAATCTTTCACTTAAGGGACTGATCCCGGACCGTCGTCAATAGCCCGTTGTGTTGCTCTAGTGCGACGTTAACTAAAAATTACCAATTACCAATTATTACCGTCGTCAATAGCCCGTTGTGTTGCTCTAGTACGACGTTACCTAAAATTACCATTATCATTACCTAATCATGCATAAATATTCGTGTTTCAAATTTAAAATATTTCAAAATTAGTAGTTTACTGGCTTTTACATTTTGTACGTATCAATTGTCCTAAGTTAATGGTAATGGTAATTTTAGTTAACGTCGTACTAGAGCAACACAAAGGGCTATTGACGACGGTCCGGAATCAGTCCCTTAAGGGAAAGATTCGAACAATTGTCCTAAGGAACAAATAGCCGACCAACCGGTATAGTGGTTAAGGTGTTAGCCTCTAGATCGGAAGGTTCCAGGTTCGAATCCGGGTCCGGGCATGGATGTTTTATAAACGTATGGTGTAGAGGCGGCTGGTGCACCTTAAATCTGTCGTGGCCGAAAGTCCTCACGTTGGGTTGGCGTGGAAGTTTGGAGAGTGGGGTGCCAGCTCAGGTGTTGCTTCGTCATCTGACCGTGGTTCAAAATTACGAGGTGTTGTCCTCGGATCTTTCCCTTCAGGGACTGATCCCGGACCGTCGTCAATAGCCCGTTGTGTTGCTCTAGTACGACGTTAACAAAAAAATTACCAATTACCAATTACCGGACCGTCGTCAATAGCCCGTTGTGTTGCTCTAGTACGACGTTAACTAAAATTACCATTATCATTACCATTACCAGAATAAAATATTCGTGTTTAATTCGTAATCACCTGTGGGGTCGCTGAAGCCTGGTGGGAAGAATAACAGCTCAGCAACCGGAAGGTTGCAAGTTCGAGTCCAAGTAAAGTGTACAAAGGGGTCTGTTGCACATGAAATTTGTCGTTGCCGCAAATGTCCTCACGCTTGAGTGGCGTGGAAGTTTGGAGATTGGGACTTTAGCTTAGTTGTTACCTCGGCATCTGCACGTGGTTAAAAATTACGTGGTCTTGTCCTCGGATCTTTCCCTTGGCGACTGATCATGGAACGTTGCCAATATCCCATTGTAATGCTCTAGGGCGATTATAATTAACATATGTATCTATAGTAATCACCTGTAATATTCAAAATACATTACAGTGGTAATGGTAATGGTAATTTTTAGTTAACGTCGTACTAGAGCAACACAACGGGCTATTGACGACGGTCCGGGATCAGCCTTTTAATGGAAAGATCCGAGGACAACACCTCGCAATTTTGAACAACGGTCAGATCACGCAGCAACACCTGAGCTGGTACCCCACTCTCCAAACTTCCACGCCAACCCAACGTGAGGACTTTCGGCCACGACAGATTTAAGGTGCACCAGCCGCCTCTACACCATACGATTACAAACATCCATGCCCGGACCCGGATTCGAACCAAGAACCTTCCGATCTAACCTATACCTATGAAAAGCATTTCTCGAAGAATGCGAAAACACATAATAAAAATTTTCATGTTTCGTAGTAAGTTTTTCATTTTTTGTGCGGTATAGTGGTTAAGGTGTTAGCCTCTAGATCGGAAGGTTCCTGGTTCAAATCCGGGTCCGGGCATGGGTGTTTTTTTTTTTTTAAGACCCTCCCCGAATCCACTCACCGTTAGGTTTAGAGTGTAATAAGATCCGGGGGGAAAGGGTGGCAACTTCCATCGCAGCACAAGCAGGTCTTAGGGACCCACGCCGGCCGAACGATCACTTATTGATTCAAAGGGAAATGGTATGGGGCAGGTTACATTCCCCGATCTGGAGTTACATCATGCACGCATTAAGCGGCCTTAAAACTAACAAATAAACAAAACCTCCGGAAAATCCGGGCAAAACAGAACAATGAGCCGGTGGCACACCGGAAATAAGAAAATAAACACCGGTGGCACACCGGGAGTATTGAGAATAACCGAACAGAACAGAGAAAAAAGAAAACAAAATCGTTTACTCAAAATCAAACTAATGGAAATTCTAGAACAATATATAAAATTGAAACAAGAACTGTAAAACACGATTGTGAATATGAGCTGTGAATATAATGATTGTGATTATGTTTATTTACAAATGAAAGGTGAAATAAATAAATTATGCCATATTATGGGTATGTTGCTATGAAATAAGTATATTATATTGTGAAATGAACATGCCTTAAAATAAGTTAAAAATTTAAGAGAGTCATATTTTAAAAATAATATTAAGAATGATCTACACATGATATATAAAAGATTAAAACTTTAAAATTTCAAAAGTTTAAAAGAGGGGATCGCTCCGGGTGTGTCTGTTGACCTAGGGGAGGGAGGGCCCCGCCACCATACCCATCGCTGTCTTCACACAGGACTTGATTTTTGCGCGAGACATTTTATTACCAAGAACACCTTCAAGCCAATTGGCCTTATTCTCGTTAGCTGGTCTTGTAATATGGTTTGCCTGTGTGAATGTGCAGTC
This sequence comes from Metellina segmentata, assembly GCA_947359465.1. NCBI lineage: Eukaryota > Metazoa > Arthropoda > Arachnida > Araneae > Tetragnathidae > Metellina > Metellina segmentata. The sequence continues at coordinate 97,363,947 of OX375872.1, read as the reverse complement.
GAATAGGTAGTGATCAGCGTCCCCCACCTCCCCACAGACGCATTTATCGGTGTCCTTCAAATGGAATCTATTGAGATGGGCATGGGTGTTTGTAAACGTATGGTGTAGAGGCGTCTGGTGCACCTTAAATATGTCGTGGCCGAAAGTCCTCACGTTGGGTTGGCGTGGAAGTTTGGAGAGTGGGGTGCCAGCTCAGGTGTTGCTTCGTCATCTGACCGTGGTTCAAAATTACGAGGTGTTGTCCTCGAATCTTTCCCTTAAGGGACTGATTCCGGACCGTCGTCAATAGCCCGTTGTGTTGCTCTAGTACGACGTTAACTACAATTACCATTACCATTACCATTTTTGTGCTTATGTTTTAGTTATCTGAAGCAAAAAACGCTTCATCTCACGTTTTATAGGACAGCTGTTGCCCGGTTGGAAAAGTAAAGGAACAGCAACCGAAGGGTTGCGAGTTCGAATCATACTAACACCGTCGTGTACAAAGGGGCCTGGTGCACGTTAATCTGCAGTGGCCTCGAATGTCCTCACGTTGGAGTAGTGTGGAAGTTTCGAGAGTGGGGTGCCAGCTCAGGTGTTGCCTCGTCATCTGAACGTGGTTCAAAATTACATGGTGCTGTGTTCGGATCTTCTCCTTAGGGGATTGCCCCCTCACCGTCGTCTATTGTAATTTGGTAATCTTGGTAATTTTTTAATTACGAGAGCAACACAACAGGCTATTGACGACGGTCCGGGATCAATCCTTTACGGGAAAAATCCGAGGACAGCACCTCGTAATTTTGAACCACGGTCAGATGACGAAGCAACACCCGAGCTGGCATCCCACTCTCCAAACTTCCACACCAACCCAACGTGACGACTTTCAGACACGACATATTTAAGGTGCACCAGCCGCCTCTACACCACACGCTTACAAAAAAACTGCCAGGATCGGGATTCGAACCAGGAACCTTCCTATCTAGAGGCTAACACCTTAACCACTATACCGGTTGGTCGGCTCCGTTGTCATTAGCCCCGTTGTTTTGCTCTAGTATGACGTTAATTAAAACTACCTTACCTTCGTTTTGTGTTTAAAAATGTGATTTACATGAAAATACCGTGGCATGCCGTTAAGTGCAGTAAGGGTGACTGGAAAAAGTTTATATTATTTCGTGTATTTTGTTTTCAGAAGTTAAAAATAAGAGGCCTGTTAGAAAAGCATGACGAGCAACATTAAATAATATCCGTTGTACTTAAGGTCCTCGGATCTTTCCCTTAAGGGACTGATCCCGGACCGTCGTCAATAGCCCGTTGTGTTGCTCTAGTACGACGTTAACAAAAAATTACCAATTACCAATTACCGTTGTACTTAAGAGCTTTTTTCATCTAGCTTCCTCAAAAGTAGACGGTTGACCAGTTACCCGGTTGGAAGAATAACCGATTAGCAAACGGAGGGTTGTCAATTCAAATTGAACCAAAGATCCTTCGTGTACGAAGGGGGGTCGGTGCACGTTAAATATGTCGTGGTATCATGTCCTCACGTTAGCGTGGTGTGAAAGTTTGGAAAGTGGGGTGCGAGCTCAAGTGTGACCTCGTTATCTAACATTGGATCGCAATTATCCTCTGAACTTTCCCTTCGGATTTAATCCCGGACCGTCTCCAATAGCCCGTTATGTTGTGCCAGTGAGACGTGAATTAAAATACCTACCTACCTTAAACGTAGGCACCTTGGGACCTCACACAATTCTCCCAGAATCCCCTCATTTTCAAAACACTGTGTAAAATCCTATCTTGGTATCGTCATCAGTTCAATCGTGTTCTCCTGAATCGCATTCACGATATGAAATATCTTCCCTTGCAGAGATGAGTTTAGCTTTGAGACAAGCCAAAAGTCGCAAGGACCCAATCCTGGGCTGTAGGGGGCTGACCCACATGGGTAATTTTATGTTTTGCGGACAAACTCTGCTCGAGACGTGATGAACTGCCAATCGCCAATTGCTCACACTGCTTCATCTGAGCTGTCAAAGAGAGTCGAGGTAATACTCCGTATTAACCCTCCAAGTTTGTCAACAAAATATCTCCTTCAATATCTTGTCAATTTTGCTTAGAACAAGATACCTCGTTGAGACAAAACTGCTCAGGGGTGGTAGTAATCATGCCTACGAAGATCTTCAAAAACGATCCAAGTAAGAAAAAAATTTCCCTTGCCCCAAACTGGTGACAGTTTGAAACAAGTTTTTGCACCGGAACTGGACACCACAGGGTATTTTTCTTAGACAAACCACCAGGAGAGTTGATTTTTTGACCTGGAGGACAGCACTCCTGGTGGACAACTTCACTAACAATAACACAGTCACAAAAAACACACAGTCAGTATGTTCTTCTCGTGACTTCTTCGGGAGGTAAGAACTGAACGTCTTCTATTGTAAAGATTTCATAATGATCTGAATAGTTTCTATGGAAATTTACAAGTTTAAAGAAAAAAGAATTGGATGCCAATTTGCTTTTCTACTCGCTCGTCATTGTGAATGCGACGGTATCACAGAACATACGGTCACTCAAGGCACCCCACGGATTCGTACCTTTTCATGCATGTTGTATCAATGCCCCCTATCTTAGATTGCGTAGTGATTTCTATGCCAAACAAATCGCTCTCGTAATATTGGAAACGGCTAGATACATTCCAGTTAGTGGGTTTTGTGTGAAAATAAAGGATGGAGAAGGTTGATAAAGATACACTTGGGCATACTGTGGTCGCGATCACCCTGTTTGTCAGAGGCAGTAAACCTCATGGATAGTGGTAATGAAAATTAATTCACGTTGCACTGGAGCAGCTATTTTAAGCTATTTTAGACGGTCCGGGACGAATCTCCAAGGGTAAGATCCGAGGACAAAACCACGTAATTTTGAACCATGTTCAGGTGCCGAGGTAACACCTGAGCTGGAACCCCACTCCCTTAGCTTCCACACCACGCCATCGTGAGGACATTTGTGGCCAGGAGAGATTTATCTTCCATTAGCCCCCGTTTATACAAGGGTGTTTGGTTAGACCGATTTTCGAACTCGCAACCTTCCGATTGCTAATCTGTTACTTTTCCAACCGGACTACCACGGCCTCTGAACCTCATTGGAAATTAATAGATAACAAGGTGACTTCTACCTTCTAACTTCTCGGGATCCGGAAGCCCGTACACGCATGCCTCTGAGGGGCATACAATACGGACGGACCTCGTGTATTAAGTTCAGAATGTTATAAATCGTTTCCCTCTTTTTTTATAAAGTAAAATTGCAAAAAGGATAAGTGAGAGAAAAATACAAACATATGTATGCACGTTATGAAAAACATGGTGTTCTTAGAATACATTTATCCAGCAAAGGGCCCGTCATACTACCTGAGACTACTCTACGGATATGCAGAACGTGAAAGGGCTCTCACAAAAAGAGGTATTTCGGTATACCGGTGTCCCAGGAAAAGTATTCCTGGGAAATTTGAAAAACTGGGGCATAAGCGAAACAAGAGAAATGTATACAAATGTGTAAGTTGAACGCTGAATACTCGGGATATATTTATAATACGCAAAGCATTATCTAGGTGCTTGAGTGTAGATTGTGGACCTGGCATGGTCCCCACATAAGAGATCTCCTGTACTGGGTCCCAGATCTAAATGGGTTTCGGGAAATGTGAAATGCCTTTGAACTGTAATGCACAATCTGATTTCATGTTCAATACAGGTTGGTTGATTTTTATTAAGTTTTATGGCGCAATGGTTATATATTTGGACAAGCTGCGCCAAACACAAGACAACGTGAAATAAAAAATGTCTTGTATAAGGGGAAAGAAGGAGGATTTGAGAATAGAGTAACTTGTTGAAAATTTTGTTTAATTCATTATTGTATAAAGAAGAATGTGATAAAACTGCATGCAATTAGGTTAGACTTTGAGTACATATTTCCTTTCTATGAGGGGACGGTTATCGATATTTGGCCTGTTGCAGGTTGCATTTAGAATTGCTGAAAGTAGTAACAAGAAAAAATATGCACACTTATTTTTTCCAAGGCTTGTACGAGCCCGGGCCGAGCTTTCCGGGACGTTTCCGGAAAAGAGTCCCGGATTCGTCCCGAGAATTGTCACATCACTTAATCCGCTGGAGCGCATCACGAGGTCCGTTTTCTTTTTAGTTACTTCGAAACCCCCGGCTGAAATCTTGCGTCATATCTAGAAGTGCGCGCAGGACAAAGTTTTCTAGGTGTTCTGGCTCATTAGGTTGTTTGTAGAGTTCCGTGACGTGGCAGGACGTGGTTGGTCGAAACTCAGACATGCGCAAAACATCTGACCGCCCATTGGCTCACTTTCGATATACCTAAGCCCAGGTGCATGTTGCTTTCCATTCAACGTGAGAAGTCTCATGTTATTCGCACTTCTTAAACGACGAACAAATAACCTAGAAGTAGTTTGTAAACAAGCAAAAGTTTTTAGTACCCAGTCCCTTCGGGAAATCATTGTCAAACCAACTTGTAAAATTTTCCTCAGCCAATATGTAGACAGAGCTTACAGACAAGAGAAACATAACTCGTGAGTATGCCTCTGAAATTGTAAATAATAACATAATCTTGTTTTAATACTTAAAGTTGCATTGCCTTTAAATTTAAATATTGCTACTTCAAAATTTATTTCGCAGACTTTTCTTGCGATGTTTTCATTTCTGTGTTAAAACATTCAACATTAATCATCTTAGAGATGGGCAGTGTTTGCATGCTTTTGAGATCAACAATATCTTACTCAAATCTTTTCATGTTTTCTTAATGAACTGAAATATGCCTAAGGTAGAATAAGCCAGTTTTCTCTATTTTATATGGTAATGTATATTTACAACTGATAAAAGACAGATCCAAACTCGCTAAGTATCAAGTGCTATTTTCTAAACATGTAAGGTATATTTATTTTTGATTTAAATTTTATAATTTGTATTAGTAATCTAGTAGATATAGAATGAATTAATTTAACTATTAATTACTTCTTTGCAGTACATTAGTCTCTCAGAATTTAGCTGTCACTTTACTTTTATATCTTATACTTTTTATTTGATTATTTGAATAAAATAATTTGATCAAATTGTATGTTTAATAGATTTTTTCTGTTGTCTTATACACTTTTTAACCCAACATCGTGAGCTCTTGAAAATTTAAAACGTTATCTTTATGCAAATTTCAAAACTTATTAGCTTTCTCTATATCACCTGTAAGAGGAATGCTGTATAAAAATTGACCAGGCTCAGCCTTTGTAGACTTTCCTTACTTGTCAACAGGTCGGCCCATATGCATATTAAATAAATCTATTTTTAATAATCAAATTGGAAAGTAACATTCAGTGCTATTTTAATATTTATAATGTTTGTAAAACCAATCAAAACAAATCAAGAATTTGTTTTTATTCTATTTTAATCAAATGAATTTAATTCAATATTTTTTAATAAGAAATTTAGTACTTATTTTTTTTTACCGTAATGAGATCTTTTCATATGCGTTGTTAAAGTGGCAAAATTATGGGGATTTAAATATTAGTTCAATAAATTTATTTGTAATAAGTTGTCGTGAAAAGGTTTGATGTTTACACAGGTTTATTCGTCAGCATGTTAAAATGGATTTGAAGTTTTTTTGTTTCAAGTACTAACTTAGATATTTCTCATAGTTTTTAATGATACTTACTTCAATTCATGTTATTGAATTAACAATTTACCTGATAAATAACGAGAAATAAAACAATTATCCATTGTTTTTTTGTATTAATATGTGTATACGATATGCTCTGGAAAGAGGAAGGTTTCTTTTAATTTTTTTACAAATTTGTAATCTTAGAACTAATTTCTCCAGTTTAAACAACGGTTTATTCACTGACGTTAAACGCAAAGCCTTTCTTTCAGGTTTGTGGATCATGCAATTTAATTTATGTGCAACAAATCTGCAATCCACAACGTTTATCGTATGAACAAGAGTTTGGGCGATGTCTTCAGATTTTAATTACAACTTTCCGGATACTGGCTTAGTATAGATAGACATTGAGTTTACTTCAGGAATAATATAGTTAGTGAAAATTATTTAGAAACGAGTTTTATTAATTAGACAATTGTTGTAATGTAATTTACCTTTCAAAGTATATAAAATTGTTTTGCAAATTCAAGCATTTTAAACATGTACTATCAAAGTACACAATGATTTAGCGTCATATGCTTACATCATTATGTAAAAGGAGGCGCCTATACTTACGCTTATTTCTCTATTTTGACTAATTCTTTGCTTTTTAGTAACCGCCAGCCCACCATTTGTTTCTGCATCTGTAAAACCCGTTTCACTGCGAATGCAGTACTTCCACAGTGAAACATAAAACTCTCTAACTCTGCGAGTCCTCAAATCTGCTCCTTTCCACATGTATTAATTATTCATTTCACAATTATAATAAAAATTATCTGTCAAAGTATTAAAATTGTTTTGCAAATTGAAGCATTTTAAATAGGTACTATCAAAGTACACAATACTTTAGCGTCATATGCTTTCATCATTATGTAAAAGGAGCTACCTTACTTTCAGCATCTGTAAAACGCGTTTTACTGCGAAAGTAGTATCTCCGCTGTGAAAAATAAAACTCTCCAACCCTACGAGTTCCCAAATCTTCTCCTTTCTATATGTAATTAATTTATATCACTGTTATGCCCATACAAGCACATGCTTTGCCATTTAAAATTTTAAACACGTTTCTCTGAAATTGCTAAAATAGATTAAATTGCATTTGGATGATTCTGTAAGGGGAACATGAAAGCTCTTTTTCTCCAGTAAAAAATTCGAAGAAAATATATTAAACCGCCCAAAATTTTCGCATTTCCACAAAGCTCTTCTTTTCCGATTACAATTAATTATGTCAATACTAACCCAAAAAACCAAGCACACGTTTTAAAGAATAATTATCTAAGGGAACTTGAAAGCTTTTTTTCTCCAATAAACTGTTCGAAGACAATTTTTCCAAAAACCACGGTAAAAGTAATACACTTTTTTCTTCTTCCATTTCCAACCCTAAGACACTTCAAGGTTTAATGTGTACTAATATTCCAAAATGGTAAAACAATGAATTGTAATGTTTTCTTACGAACATGTTTTTCTTCTTAAATGGTAAATGGCAAAAATCCTAGTAACTAGTGAACAGAGGCTCAGCATTGAACTGTTCTCAAAGAATCTACCTAAAATAATATTGTTTTTTTTTTTTTTCAAATATATACATGTACAGATTTAAACAAGCGCTATAAATGGTGTTCAAATGCCACCCATGGTTTTAAATTAATGCTTCCATCTTCCATTTAAATGCGAACCTAAACTTTTCAGTTTGTTGAATTTGTTATATTCTTAAAGAGTTGAAGTTTTATTAAAGTAAAATACCTGACACATACGAGAATTTTAAATTAATTAAGTCCGATACTTTCCTAAAACGCCCCTATCCATTTATTTCCTTCAAGATTCTGCCGATTTTCATATCCAAGCTTCGCTCTTTGCATTTGAGTGTCCCTTTTCTTGCATTGATTTCTTTCTTCTCATGTTTTATCGATATGGATTTCCGCTCACGGCTGGGTGTTTCAGATGCTATACTTCAAAATTGCATACCGTTCTTCCAAAGACCAAAAGAACATTCAAACCATTAAGTATTCCGTCTATGCCCATTTTACCCCACCAGACTCAAAATGGTTTTGCATGTTGGTTGAACCTCCAATCATATATCATATTCGGGATTGGTTTTGTTTGCTTCGTCATGGGTAGTCGCTCCGCGTTAAATAAAAGATTACGGCTTCTCAATTCAGTCTTGCCATTAGGTTACTAAATAGATACCAACTAAAGGAGTATGAGGCCATTGAATCCCACGCCTCACATCCACTTATGATTATTAACCCTATGAGATTTCTGAGTTGTGTTTGCGTTGCATCCCATTTAATGGCTAAATAAACACATCAAAATGTTGAAAGTGTTCTAGGAAAGGTTCTATCGATCTAGAGGGTCAAAACTAGTTAGAAGTCGTGCAGAGAAAACTGCAGAACATATATATGAGTGTGATCCCCTCAGAGCATAAGCCACCCTGATGGTTTTCTCGACGAGGGGTTTCATCCTTCATGAGATTAGGTCAAAACTGGACAGATCTTGATCTCGTCTTTATCAAAAATTGGTAGTATCTTGATGGACGAGATATCTCGTTCAACACTTGGAGGGTTAAAAATCTCTGCTCTCTAGTATCATCATACGGTAACGGGAATTCCAAAAAGAATATTGCAATTTGAGCAACAGTATTTTCCCTAAATAGGAGTGTATTTATTTTCAAACCCTTTGAAAAGTGTTACCATTTTTTTTATTATGAAGTCAGTATCATATAATGAAGCTAAGTCGTAGAATATTTTCAGGATAGAGTAACTTGAAGACCTGTATCAGGGCAAATGGCCCTAGGAGATTTATAGCTTCATAAATCTTACCTCGAGGCTTTTAATGTTCTGTCTTCATTTGTCGGTCCCCGTACAATGTGTCCTAGTTTCCTAAATTCGAGCTTATGACCTATCTGAGTGCTTTCGATTAAGGGAGACCATTTATTTTGCGGAAGTACGTGGAATATCGCTCAAGTTGTATACTCAATGAAATCTGGCATCCTGAGCATCTTTTCTCCAAACGTCTGGGAGCCAATTTAAGGCATGCTTGGATTCTGATATTTTTTTTTATATGCCCTTTATTAGCACTGGAAATATTGTGCTTTTTGGATACGAACCACACCCTCTTTGATTGTAAACAACAAGAGCTGTTCCATGAGAGATCAAGATGCAAAACAAAATTGAAGACATGAGGGAAACAGCATCTCGAATTCTCAGCGGACGCATATTTGTGCTTCCGAACCTCTTGTTGTTTACTATCGAAAAAGCGTGTATGGTTCGTATCTAAGATCTTTTGTAAGTAATTTCAAAAAATGCAAATAAATCTTATAGTTATCTCTAGTATTTCATACAGTTCTTTATTTGAAACCTATGCAATATACTAGGTCCCGCGGGTATATTAGCCTCCTAATCTTACATATCGTAACCACCACGACAAGGGCACCAAATTGCAAAGTTGATGTTTCTTTAAAAAGGTGTTCAAATTTTGATGCTTCGGGAAAAATCGAGTTACGACTCAAAGGTTGTGTTTTCAGGAAAATTGACACTTTCACTAAGCTATAAAATGATTCGGACCTTGTCGCCGTATAAAATGTATATAATGGTTACTCGAAGAATGCCATTATGTGAATTTTACGAAAATGTAGATTGGCGACTTTTGCGTGGTAGCAATGATATGGTGATTTTTACTACATCCCTCTGAATTATATATGTTTTGATCTGTTTACAATGTTAATATATCCTGGTAAATAGCTAGCCGACCAACCGGTATAGTGGTTAAGGTGTTAGCCTCTAGATCGGAAGGTTCCTGGTTCGAATACGGGTCCGGGCATGGATGTTTGTAAACGTATGGTGTAGAGGCGGCTGGTGCACCTTAAATCTGTCGTGGCCGAAAGTCCTCACGTTGGGTTGGCGTGGAAGTTTGGAGAGTGGGGTGCCAGCTCAGGTGTTGCTTCGTCATCTGACCGTGGTTCAAAATTACGAGGTGTTGTCCTCGAATCTTTCCCTTAAGGGACTGATTCCGGACCGTCGTCAATAGCCCGTTGTGTTGGTCTAGTACGACGTTAACTAAAATTACCATTACCTGGTAAATAGCTATCTTAAAAATGAAATGTAAATTGAATCTGAAGTGCAATCTATTGAGACATTTTTACATTACAAGAGGTTTCAGATAGAAAATAGTATAGCAATAGAAAATTACAGAGTCATCTAGTCATTTACTAGCGAATTCAATTGCCAAGAAATACCTGTGGATAGTATTGTTTTAAAACAAATTAGATTCAACAGCCATTAAAAGGGTTTGATTGCAAAATTCTAATTTTATTTGAGGTCAGTTCTTAAATTCTTGAAACTGGGTCACACTTATCGCAGGAAAAATTGAAACATCTTGAATTTCTAAATGTAGCCGAACACTCTCTAGCCATCTCTCTATTTTCCCATGATATCCTATATGAGTTGAAAATAATGTGCTCTCTCAATTGTTGATATCATGAAATTTAGAAAATAATTATTTTTCCATTTTCCTAATGACCTAGAAAGATGGACAGAAGATAAATTAAAATAAATATTTTTCAAGCAGTTGTTAGCCCTTCTTAAATCCTTAGGATGACCCAATGACTTAGTTTGCATATGAGAAGCTACGAATAGCTTCCGTCATGTTTCAATAATGTGCATTTTCATTTTTCCGCGTATGAAAGTCAAAAACTCAACCCAGAAGAAGACTACTCAAAATTTCTTATGGGCCGCATACAGCCCATAGGCCACACTTTAAAGCTCTCTGTTCTCTAAAGCACGTTAAATATGTATATATTATAAATGATATGCTGTAGGTAGAGATAGTTGAACTAACATCGCACCTGAGCAGCACTAAATAATAACTGTGGATCAGAATCAACACTCCACACCAACGGTTGGATATTTTAAAATGCGACAAATATAAGAATCAGCCCCCACGCACACGGTGGTTTTGGTTGGATTGGGTTTCGAACTCGCAACCCACCGGTTGTTAATGCGCAATATTTCCATCCTGGCGACATTGGTCCTCGAGTTTCCAGTAGAAATATCAGTTATCAGTATCTTAGTCTGTGTATTGTGTAAACTTATTTGGAGCGTCGAGTAAATTGATTCGAAGTCCTGTATTTGTGATCAGCGGTCAGGGAAAGCTACTGCTACTTATTCAAGAAATTCACTGCAACTCATATACATAATATAAATTAGGCGAACGGCTTTTATCTTCATGCTTACTGCTTTTTATGAATGCTACTTTTCAAAAAGCTGACTAAAAGAATGGCTTCATTTCCGCTTCTCAAAATGCAAAAATTTCTACGGGGAATGCTAAATGCGGTTTATAGACTTTATTTTTGCGACTACCAAAGCTATTCTGCTTTGAAAATTATTTCATTCCTAAGCGAAGAGTGAAAGTAACAGTTGTATTAGCGGACAGAAGAGAGTGCATATTTGATGAGCAGAACGCATGATTACTCTGCTGGTGTCTTTTACAGCCGTAATCACATGCCTCTTTATTTCGCTAGCAGGGGAGCAACGCATTACCAGCCTTCTCATTACTTTCGCAACCGCTTTTTTAATGCGAGGACGTGTGATATTTCTATTAAAAAAATCACCTATGTAGCATTCAAGATAACGAGTTGGCTACTTGGCTACTCAGATTGATTTCTTTTATTTCTGGCTCTCATACCTTAGCTAAGTAGGTCCCATACAATAGGTTCTAAAACTGTTCCCGATTTAAGGGAATCGGTTCTCTAGATTACTTTGATCATAATTAATTCCAGGATTTCTCATTACCTAACAAATTATAGGAAAACCAAATTTCTCTTTTGCTCAATTGTAAAGCGCATGTTACGTTTCAGCAACTTCTCAAAGACCTTGACGAATAAAACCCCAATAATCAATTCAATCCAATTTCAAAGAAAAAATAGTTAAAACAAATGGGCCTTGGATAGGTAGACATAATGAAAGTACAGGTTAAAATTTCTATAACACGTACGGCTTAAGCAAGAAAAGTTAAAATTATTTTGGTCAAACTAATCCACGTTAAGCATTAAATGAGACAATCCATCCCAAACATTAAGAAAATCCCAAGCTCTTTCAAAACAACTCTTGATGTCAATCTGTTAACCCTCTTGGTGGTTGTCTCGATGAAGTTTCTAGTCATTTGCAAAACTAACCAATTGATGGATGCGATATCTCGTCATTAAGCAAAAAACTGATCAAATCTTAATCTTGTCATCGTCCAAAAATTGGCAATATCCTCAAGACGAGGTATCCCGTCATTAGCAAAATTGGTCAGATTTTGTTATCTTGTCGGAACCACTTATACTGTCAATACTGTTTTCAAAATTAGAACCTCTTCTAAATGGGAAGTCGAAATGCACAAATACTTTTACGAACTAAGGTTTTGCATAATACCATCACAGATTTAATTTTAAACTTGCCCAGAGTTCTTGGGTTGCACAGATCAATATTACTCATTACGTTCAGAGCCAAGCTAGTCTATGACTTGATATGCACTCTGTAAAGTCCCAAAATATCTGAGTAAGTAAGCCTACTGTCCTGAATTAATATTGCAAAAGCAGCCGCGAAGAGAGAGCCGACGAAACTACAGTCATATATTATTAAGAATATTGGACGAAAGACTTCTTGGATCAATGATTTCCTATTTACGCACATTACCTTTGTCGGTAGTTGCAGGAAATAGTTTTCCATGACCAGGTTCCTTTCCTTTATGTAGTGAGAGCCCCGTGAATGCGAATTATACGAAGCAGGGTGGTCTATATTGCCAAACAATAGATTGCAGACTCAAATAAGCATGCAATCAAGTGCGTGAGAATGGTTATAATTATATGAAATTTTCTTAGTAGTTCTGTAAATATGCACAGTTGCATATGTATTAACTCTTTTATTTTATTAAAACTTCCATTCGCCAGTTTTAAGTTTTAGAGTAAATACACTGTTGTCCATCGAAGAAGCAACAAGGCTAAGAGATTTCAGAGACGTATTTATTATACAAATAGCATAGGGCTCAAGAGCGAAATAAGTGAAATTGCAGCTTCATTCGATTTTCGGGATCCGAAGAAATCAATGTGGGTCTCTCCATGGGCAGAAATAACTGCTGCTACTTGAAGTAGTAGTAATTTCTTTGACATTCATAAAAGATGCTTGAGATGTGTTTTTGGGGTATGCCAGGCAATGCTCTTGGGGTATGTCAATCAAATATTCATCTGGCGTTACCCTGGGTGGTTTGTAATGTGCCAGTCACAGGGAGATCATTTACTAGATATGTTACATGGGCGACAGATTTGGTGAACGGGAAGTAACAGAAGAATTCAAACATGGTGGACATTTAAGAATTGCTGTGTTGCGTGCCACGTGAGGTCACGCCTGTTAAAAACTGGTCGATTTCAAAACTTGAAGATAAGGGAGAGCAACAGGCTCCTAAACTTCTATGTAATGGTGGTTGCTGAGTGTATTAAGCGGGAGTAGAATTCAATGTCTACCAATACCATAATGGTAGTTGAAGAACCGGTATGGAGACAAATAATTCAAAAGTAATGCAGTCTGTTGCCTTGGTGCCTCCAGACTCGGATATGGCCCTCGTGGTGCTATAGACAGAATCGATATTTCATCTGAAAAGACGATGAAAGACATTCGTTTGCCCCTGTGCGGTGTTATACTCACCAATGCAGCCGCAGACGTTTGTGGTGTAGAATCAAAGGTAGTCGCAGCAATGGCCGTCTTGGATGCATTATCCGCTGCTTCAGAGTAATTGAAACTGTACATGCTGACAGAGGTTGTTATGCAACGCACCCTAATTTCTGAGATAAGGGTATTGATGTTACAGTACGATTAGCACAATGTCTGTCCTCTCACTTGGTGGTGTGATGAGACCGCTGAAATCTTTCACGTGGGTCAGTTTATCCCTCCTGTGCCCACCAATTTCATTTACGTATCAATGTGACTTGCTTTCGCTGAACAGGAGCATCGATTTCTCCAAAGGGTAATCCATAGTTTTGATAAGCCACAACTCATCCTCTACCAGGATCAGAAATATGTTCATATGATTTGTATTTTTCGAAGAGGCATAATTAAACTTCGTATACACAGGGGAACAGCAAAAAAACACAGTTTCAATACATTAAACCGGTTTTCTTTCTTTCCTTTTTACACCGTTTACAGGGACATTTCTGGCACACATGATTTGCATATTCACTGCAGTGCTAATAATCTACATATTCGTCAGTGATCCACGTATCGTACAAATTTCAATTATCTTGAATGCTTTCTTCGCGGTGTTGCACTTCGATAGGGTCTGCAGTGTAATTTCAGTTACTTTTTTGTAATAATTTTATTTTCATCGTACAGGTCATAGTAAAATTGAAATTAATGACGATTTTAAACTACACAAAGTTAATTTTTAACTGATGACAATTTCATCAGTAATGTTCTCTTTTCACATGAAACGCATTATAAACCAGTTGCATGGCTTCATATATGAAGCCATGCAACTGGTAAGTTTCACTTTATCATATATGAATGAAGACTAACGTTTACGATAAACTCATATACAGCTATTATACGAAAATGCAGAACTCAAAATGATCTTACTTAAAATTACTTCGGGTGAATTCGGGGTTGATTTTAGTTATATAGTACTTGATGCTTATAAAATCTCGTCATTAGGAAAACCATTGGCAGATCTTGATGGTCGAGAAATTTCCTAGAAGGAAACTGACTAGATCATGTTTTCAGTCATCAAAAATCCGCAATATCTTGATGACGAGATACTCTATCGCCATTAGCAAAATTGGTCGAATTTTTATAGACGAGGTATCTCGAGGTTTAAGAATATATAATACATACACTCCGTGCCAAAAATATCGGTAGTTAGGGTGGACTTGATATCAATATTTGTGAGAATTTACAAGTGAAACTAAAAATGGAATCTGGTTTTGATCATAATGAGTCAAGCATTATCGATGTTCTAAGTTATATCTTAATAATTTGTACTTGATTATACTACTTATAGATTATTTTCTTTCTACATCGTATAAATATATACTTAGAAATTAATCTGAATTTCTTAAAATTCCAAATTCCTTAACTTAATATCAATTGACGAACCTATAAGCTTTGCATGTAATTATTTAATTATGTGTTTAGTTGAGAAATTGTTAACAAGATTTTTAACTAAGAATGTAGCCTCTTTGTGTTCCTGTATACATTGAAGGTTCTGTTCTACGGCATAGAGCAAGATAATATTAAAAAAAAAAGCTCTTACGTAAAATGCAATAGAATCTTTCGAAAAGATCCTGTTCTTAAGAAAGGGAGAAAGGAGAAATATAAATTATCCTGTTCTTAGAAAGGAGCTATGACATTTTTTTTAAGAACCTGTTCGTTATAAAGAGAAATAAGAATCTTTTCAAAGGACCCTGTTATTAAAAAAGAGCAATCAAATCTTTCCAAAAGTGATCTTGTTCTAAAGAAAGAGCAGCTGAATCTTTCCAAAATATCCTGTTCTTAAGAAAGATCAATAGATTCTTTCCAAAGGATCCTGACATTAATAAAGGAGCAATAGAATATTTCTAAAGAATCCTGTTCTTATGAAAGGATAAATAGAATCTTTCCGAATCCTGTTCTTAAGAAGGAGCAATAGAATCTTTCCAAATAATCGTGTTCGTTAAAAAAGATCGACAGAATCTTTCCAAATAATTGTATTCGAAGGAAAATACCAAGTCAATCTTTTAAAAGTTGAAAGAATCCACGGATTCTTATAACATTGGAAAGAATGGATGTGGTTATTTAGCCATGTTTGTTGCAGGATATAATACTCTAGAATCTAGCGACGCTCATAGGGTTTATCCCCATTTTTAGCCAAACAGATTGTTAATTGTTATTTAGTACTTAAAAGGGGTCAAGGATTTGTTAGATCAGCAATTGTTGTATTGAAAGAGTGAATTAGAGCATTAAATTGAATGAGAGTTGGTTGCAAGCATTTTACTTCTTGTGCGACCTTCAAACTAAAGTGGGATTATCAGTCCTCTTTTCAGTTTAACGATTTTATTTTATCATCTGGGCCTTTTCCGTATTTGAAAAGCGGGGTATTCTAATAAATCTCCATCCCAATAAAAGTCGGTTAGCCTCCCTACGAAATCGTTTTGGTTTCTATTGTCCGATTCAGCAAATATCTTTTAGAATCAAATAGGTCAGACGGTGATAGACCTTGAAGAAAGCCATCGAAAAGAAGATACTAAGGACCTTGAATGAAAGCATTTCGGTCAATGGTGCGCTTGGTCTTGTGCCAATACAACTAGAAAAGTATAGATCTCTTTTTGTGCTGCATCCCGAAAATCGTAATTCAATTTGACCTCGTAGGGAGCAACAGGGAGAATGATTATCTGAAGGAGAAAACTGATCATAAAATTAATGACATAATCCTGAATCCGATTAAGAAAAGTTCTTTGATCAAGATAAGATTTTTTAACAAAAGATAAAATTTACTAAAACCGAAGCCAAGGAAAAGAAGCATATAATCGATTTACAGAGTTTTCAAGCGAAAGTGTAACAAATGATTATAAATTTTTTAAGCACTTTTAGTCGTAACAATTGATTTTAACGCGAATATTTATTCGAAATCTGAAATAAGTGTTGTCATGATTTAGTATTTTATTGTTGTCTATACTAATCCGAAGGAGAACTGATCGTAAAATTAATGACATGAAATTCCTGAATCCGATTTACAAAAGCTCTTTGCTTAAGAAAAGACTGTTTAGCTCCATACAAGATAAAATATTGATCCATTCAACTAAACTAACCAATAAACAAGAATCCCAATTGAAAGCATCATAGTTATTTCGAAATTCAAACATTTCTAGCCATGGAAAGTGTATTTAAGCATGATGTTCAAAAGATGATCAGAGTCATGCCATCCCAAGTTGTATAATATTGCTTTTATCAAAGAACACACTTAATGACTAAGAACTCATGTCTATTAGTTGAAAGCCATTAAAAGGATTCTATTGATCGTTTCCTTGGAACAGAATCCTTTGGAAATATTTTATTGGCCGTTTACTTAGAATATAAGTATTTGTCAAGATAACATTGCTACTTTCAGTAGATTAGAATACTTTGGAAATATTTAATTGTTGATTTCCTTAGAATCGTCATCTGACCGTGGTTCAAAATTACGAGGTGTCGTCCTTGAAACTTTCCCTTAGGGAATTGATCGCGGACTTTCGTCAATAGCCTTTTGTGTTGCTCTAGTACGACGTTAACAAAAATTACCAATTACCAATTTACCCTTAGAATAGAATATTTTGGAAAAATTCAATTGGTCAAGAAGATCAAAACTGGTAAGATGTCTTGAAAAGAAGACTGCAGGTTGTGAGACGAAATTATGCATGTGAACCTCTTAGGTTAAAGAGCTTATGCATTTTCAATTTTGGACTTCATCTGGTGTTGTGTACCACTTTCCAAAGGCCAAGCAATTACGGCTGAGGTCTACACTTGTCAACTCGAACGTGTGCAAGGAAATAGTATAGAAAACATTGATTCACAAACAGCAATCACTGATGAAAAGAAATAAATTAGGTTCTTGCCGATTGATACAGATACAGTGAAAAGAGACCCACAGTTGAATTAACACTTTAGAATGCGATTTATTGCATCACCCCTTACCCCACAATGCACTTAAGTACTAAATAACTACAGTTGAAAAATCCATGAATTTTTCAATCTTTAAAAATATTCTATTGTTTCTCTCTCTCTCTCTCTCTCTCTCTCTCTATATATATATATATATATATATATATATATATATATATATATATATATATATATATATATATATATATATATATATATATATATATGCTTATAATAAAATCATGAAAATACTCTATTGTTTTCCCCTAATAATATAATCCTTTGAAAATATTATATTGTTTCTTTCCTTGGAATAAGATCCTTCGGAAAGATTCTAGTGGTCCCGATAAAAATTGGTAAGAGCTCATGCAGAAAAGACTCCAGGTTTCAAGTAGGAATTACATACGTGAGAATCTCTCTCAGAGGAGATTAATAAATATTCTTTATCTTTATTTCATAAGTAACATTTAGGTCTGTATCCACTATTTGTGGTCCTTAAATCCTGTCTAATCTCATGTGTTTAGTCGTATTAAGCGAATACAGTAGTTGCAAATCCACGTAATCTACTTTCGTTAAACTGATTCAGAAACAAACGTATATACTAAATCTTGTGTTATTAAGCAAACGAAATCTTTTCACATAAATCCCATCATTGAGTAAACGATTGCAGAGACGTAAGATTAATCTTTTCTCTCTCTCTCTCTGTATATATATATATATATATATATATATATATATATATATATATATATATATATATATATATATATATATATGTGTGTAATTTCAGCTTGTTCATTTCCCTATCTAAGACTGATTTAATGATTAACTACAGAGTAATTTAGAGTGAATTGCATGAAATGGTGCTTGTTACCATCCTAAACCTCCATATTTAATCTCGACTGTCTGTATGACAAGTCGAGTGTCGAGTTACTCAACTAATCGTAAGTGCTTGCTTTGAGTATAACTGTTATAACGTGACATTTCTGCTAGACTATAGTATAATGAAAGATTGTTAGAGTTTGCACTCAAAGGTAGTTATCATGAGGCTAATATCTGTAGTCTGGAAATTTGATATAGATGTGGAACTATGTTGCAGGAATACAGAATGTATTATTTTTATAGGTGATTTTTCTTGTACTGAAATGCATTTCTTATTTTTTTTTGTTATTTATCAACCAAATTAATCTTATAGTCGGAATTCAATGCAGGTGAAATTTCAATGAAAGCTTTAGAGGATTTAATTTATTTTAAGATCTGCAGTGTGAATAATACTGTCGTTCCCAACAAGAAGGCAGTTTCTCGAAATTTGTTTACAGGATTTGTCAGTACTGTAATGTTGCTTTCACCCACAACCCACTTACTGACTAAGTAACCATATATTTCTACCACGGGTTCTTTCAAATTTATTGAATGTGTGTGATTCTTTTGGTCCTTTTATTTGAATAAAATCCTTTGGAGCAATTTCATTGAACCCTTCATTGCAATAGAATCCTTTGGAACGATTCTCTTTAGGCCTATTATGTTTTTAAAAAATCCTTGCTTTCTGTTCATTTGATCAAATAATCGATCATTTCCGCTTGGAGTTTTTGTCTCGACGAGATAGCTCGTCCTCAGTAAAATTGACCAGATCTATGACGAGATATCTCGTCGAAACATTTGGAAGGTTAACACACAATTGTTCTATAGATATTTCGTTAGTAAGATTGTGTCCCTCGAGCGAAGGGCTTTTTAAACTAAAATGCCAACTGGATTACAGTACAAAAGCTGTTCACATTTTCTTTAGAGCTATGTCCCCGCTAACGTGGTACCTGCACCCCCCTCCTCCCATATGTAAGAGTAGTGAAGTTTCCTTTTCCTTAAAAAATGTACTATTTTTGCTCTAAAAATGTGTAGAGAAATTGATTTTTGTAGTTTTTCAAATGGTTGTGTTGGATTTAATGGAAGTAAAGTTTGAAGGATAATTTGTTTTTGTTTTTTCAGGATCTGAGCCGGCGGAGATCGCAGGGTCTTTAAAAAGAGCTGCTCTTTGGAGCAATGGCAGTCTTAAACTCCCCAAGGTAAGAGTTTAATTCTTTATTTGTGTGTGTGTGTAACATCTTCAATTTTCTAAATTAATTAGTTGTATTATTATATGGAAAAACTTCAGTAGACCATCTTTCACCACTCAGGAAAGTAGTCTCTTTCACAGAGGTTCAAAGTGAGTGAAAAATAAAAATAAACAAATAGAAATTGCATGAACTCGAAAAAAGTACGAACACATGTTTTTCAGAGACACGTTTAGCTTAATATGGACTATAAAAAATTATAAAATATAATTTGAGTCCCAGATTTTAACATATATATATATATATATATATATATATATATATATATATATATATATATATATATATATATATATATATATATATATATATATATATATATATATATATATATATATATATATATATATATATATATATATATATATATATATATATATATATATATATATATATATATATATATATATATATATATTATGCCAAAACATTATGACTACCTACTCAATGGTGCGTTGCGCCTCCTTTGGACTGAAAAACAGCTGCAACTCGCCTGGGCATAGATGCCACAAGTTCTTGGTACATAACTGGAGACAGGTTGTACCAAATAGCTAAGCAGTGGTCACGCAAAGTCGAGATATTCGGACATGGTGGTGTTTGAACTCTGAGCTTCCGCTCCATGACACCTCAAATGTGTTCTATCCGGCGAGTTAGGGGGCCAGGTCATTAAGTGGAATTCATCAGTATGTTCCTCGAACCACTCCAACACAATCCGAGCCTTGTGACATGTAGCGTTGTCCTGCTGTAAGATTCCATTTCCAGTTGGGAAGACAGACGCCATGTAAGGGTACAACCGATCCGCAAAAATATTCAGATTGTTTGCAGCGTTCATGGTCTGTTCTACCACAACTACGGGTCCCAGAGTCGCCCATATGAGAAAGTCTCCCAAAGCATAATACCGCCACCACCAGCCTGTATATGACTTGCTGTTCAAGAGGGGAGCAACTGTTCGCCTGGCAGACGGCGCACACATCCATGGCTGACACGACCATCGATATGATGAATAAGAAATCGGGATTCATCTGATCAGGCTACCCTCTTTCACTCGTCCATGGTTCAGTTTCGATGTTCCCGGGCCCACAGTAGGCGTAGTTGACGATGACGCTTGGTCAACAGAATCACACGAGTGGGACGTCTGCTGCACAGTCCCATATCCAACAGTGTCCGCTGAACTGTGTGTTTCGAAACACTTGCGCTTGGACCTGCATTGTATTGGGCTGTCAGCTGAGCCATTGTCTCTCGCCGATTTTGCTTTGCAAAGCGGGACAGTCTCCGACGTCCTTTTTCTTTGATGACGCGTGGACTACAAACTCCTTGGCATCTACTGCTGGTGTCACCGTCATATATTAAATTTACATGAATACTAACAACGGCAGATCATGAAAAACCTATCAGTCATGCAGTTTCGGTAAAACTCGTTCCGAGTCTTCGGGCCATTACGATATGCCTTCTATCAAATTCGCTTAGATCAGCAGCCCATCACTCGCAAAAGTAAGTGCAAGAATGATTACTTACCTTGTCCAGCAGCAGTTAAATACCATTCTCACTCAATCACTTGCCCTTCACGTCTTCCAGACGCGTTCATTGGAAAATGTGTGGATGGTCATTATGTTTTGGCTCGTCAGTGTATATATATATATATACAGCACACAAAGTCCAAAATCCGGAATCCTCTGGACCGAGGCCATTCCGAATTTCGGATTATTTGCATTTTTGTCAAATAAACCTTAATCCAGCCCCCCTTCTTCCGAGCGAATTTTGCGTAAAATAGCAAATATATAAATAGGAATAATTTTTTTTTAAACAAATAAATCTTTTTAATACAATGCAACAAATTTTACCTGCAAATCTTCTAATTTTTCTTTGTGGTATTTACTCTGAACATGTCCGCCATTTTGCGTTGTTTCGTCAATTAGGTCCAGGTTTAACCCCTTGATCTTTAACAATTATGGGAAACATGTAAATATATATATATATATATATATATATATATATATATATATATATATATATATATATATATATATATACCTCCCACGGTTGCCAAGATAGATTAAGTTAAACGCGATGGCACAGCCAGAAGTATTGCATCATTTCCCTCTCCAAGGTTCGGGAGGTAGGCGTGACATGTATAATGTGTATTGTACAGTATACAAATTGGATTCAAAGCTGAAAACGAATATGCTAACACGATATTTGAGCTGATATTCTTTAATGCTATAATGATTTCAATTTGTACCGGGATTTTTTTATGCTCTAATGTGTTTAGTTGAGAAATTTAGTCTCAAATAAACACATTTTGCAGGTGGCCGTAAATCACCTTATACTATTCGTAGACTTAGTCTTGCTATAGAGTGACAGATCATCATTATATAGGAAGTCATTTAATTCAAGTAATTCGTCATTTGATCGTGGTTCAAAATTACGAGATGTTGCTTGAATCTTTCCCTTCGGGATTGATTCCGGACCGTATCCTATAGCCCGGTGTGTGACGTTAATTTAACTACTTATCTTGTCTCATGAAACATTAGGATTAGCGCTAGTACCTTACATTTTTAGAACTTTAACCATGCTCTTCGCTTGTGCCTCCGAATAGATTGGTGTCCTCGATTCAGCAGGTTCTGAGTTCGAATATCCCTCTAAGCAATGAAATACGCAATGCAATGTTATAGCCGTAGATCCCAGTTTAATTAGTCCTCGTTCAGCAAAAGATTACCAAAGAGTGAAAAAACAAAACAAAGTTTTATTTTAAAGGTAGTCAAGACGTAAGACTAGAAAATCTGAACAAGTTCGTTTTGTCTAACATTTTACAAGCACTTTTAATAACCTTCTTGTATTTTTGTGACCATATTTGCTCAAAATAAAAGAGTATTGGTGACATCCTTGGACGAGGTCCATGCTTGCTTGAAGCTCGTCTCTTGCTCATTGTTTTCATAGATACTACAGTTTAGAATAAACTTGAGAATATATCAATAAAAACGACTTTTCTAGCTTTTAATGTGTTGATTCAGGAGTTTATTCCGTTTTGTCATTGCATCGCAAATCCGAAGTGCTATCCAATACAGACGTGTAAAGTTTAAATGTCATTTGAAAGAAGGAATTTCAGCAAATACTTGGGAATCAAAAATTGTGTTATTTGGTTGTGTTATTTAGACTGTGTTATGCATTAAAGTAGCAGAAAATAAGGAGCATTTTCGAAATGTTATGCTTATTTTACTTCCGAAACGGTAAGATTGCGTCGTAGACGCAAAAGAAAATATGTACTGTACATGGTGAGGGTGCCGTTGACGATTCCATGGGCTATCAGTGTTTCAGAAAGTTTCGTCGTCTCGATCAGTTCTCTAGCCAGAAAACTCAGAACTTCCATGAGCGCGGAATGATGCAGTTACTAGAGAAATGGAGAAAGGTCATGGATATAATGTCACATTTTGTATTTATTCAGTGCAATTTTTAGTTAATGCAGTAACTTTCTTTAATGTTTTACAAAAAACCGGAATGAACTTTTGCATCAATCCAATACACCTGACAGGAGAAATTTCCAAAACTGGATCACTTCTAATAAAACTCAGATGCTTCATTATATCTAGTTCGATATATAAAGGCCGTAACAAACTTTGTGTACGTCAATTAATGAGGGATTTGCCGTATCTTTAGTTCCCAACAGAAGTTATTTCGGCCAATTTGTAACTGCCCAGTATCTATCCTCTGCTTTAGTGTCTCATTGAAGCCAAGAGCATGGGAATTATAGGTATACCCTCTGTTGCACCAGTAAAATATGAGATCAGAACATAAGTACCATCGTGTTCATTGTATTTTATTTTTCTAAGTTTGAGAAAGTCTCATTAAGGGGTATTTTATCGGTAATTGGTTCTAAATTAAATTTTTCAGTGTAGAATAATGCTCTATAGACTTTGCTTTGCTTGATTGATAAAAATGCCGGTGTTTTGACATAAGCTGTTTCTAGACAACAATCAAACCGGGAATTTCACGACAGTGCACGAATTCGATACTCCATTATTTGTGCAAATATTAATTCCTCACGATTTTTATATCAGTCGAACGGATTGAGGAAATAAAAATGCACTTCTATTTTAACTCTTAAGTTCTATTCTTCTTTTGTAAGAATAAGTTGTATTCTAAGTTATTCAATTGTGATTAAAAAGTTTTGCATCCTCTCTCTCATCTTGTAACTGTGTTATGTAATTTCAAGCTAAACATTTACATTACTAAATAATCCATACCGATTAGAGAATATGAAACTTTATATTTCCAGTGATTCAAATTGCTCTTATGAAATAGTAATTTAATTGTTCATTTTTTTCAAGTGATTTCTGGAGCATTTATATTTGTTCATTTTTCTTCACGTTTTAGAATTTAGAGTGTATTTTATTAATAAACCCAAGTATTGTTTGACAAATTTAAAAATACTTATCACTGAGAGTGAACTAAAGTAAGGTCTCTTTTTTGACGCTATTTTAAAATGCTTTAAAATCATATGAATGCAAAATCATTCGCATATGAACACTATAAAACACTTAAAATGATTTTGTTACATAAAAGGTCACCACGTATTTGTAAATTAGTTTCTTTTATCAGTAAGCAGTTTAAGTGGCGCGGGTTCTGTGATAGGGATAATTATGAACGAGATAGTTATTTAAGTCATTATACTGAGCAATTATGGTAATCCTGAGTCTAATTTCAATAATTTATTAATGTCATCTGAAAGACCAGTGTATAGTTACATTCTTTTAATCTGTATTGATTTTGCAATAACCTCGTGCTAATTACCTTGCAATTAATACATTTTGCTAGATAATTCTCTACTGCACATTGGTGCTGCAAACCTTTTTTCAGGAGAAAAACATAGAAAACAATAAATTGACAGCTTAGTTAAAATATAGAATAATGATTCAAATTATTTGGAACACTAACTACACAGATAAAGTTTTGTTACGGATGCTATAATCGTCTACTGACTATTTAAACTGGATAAAAGTTTTTTTTGTCATCTGTTAAATGGTGTTGTACGTAATGGTTTTTTTACTGTAAATCAATTTGTGTAACAAAAATTGACCTTGAAAGGATTAATAAGCCAAACCTGTAAGACCCCAAAATATTCCGAATCCCAATACTGATGTTGGAATGAAATGAAGTTTGAATTCTCTCTCTCTCTCTCTCTTTGAATATTAATATTCCCTTTCCCAAAAATGCTTTTTTAGATTCATTCTGATAAAAGAAAATTATACTGACTTTTATTTACGAAAATCTGGCATTTTGGCTAGAACATATCAGAAAAACAAACATGTTACAAAAAATACCATGATACATTCGTTCCTTATTGACTGTGACACATCGACAGACACTATCCTTAAAATACTTTCACAAGGAAAGACAATATAATCCTCGCATCTCATCCAACTCCATTTTTCCCAAACTCTCGTTTCCGCGCCACCTTTTAAAAACCGCCTCCCGAATCCTATTTTAGAGACTTCTTGTTAACAAGAAGCGTCATTTTGTTAAGGGGATTCTCTCTTTTCCCGCTAAATCTACTGTTGTAGGAGAATTTTTAGCGACAAAACTGCAATAAAATAACACCAAACATTGAACGTATATTTGTTATCATTTCAGGTATTCACGAATTTTTAAAAAAACTTTTGTATAAAGAATTACAGTTGCGAAATTCTCTCGACCATCAAATTTCTCATCTCCAAGGTATCTTAACCCCTATAAGTGGTTTTGACGAGATATCTCGTTATAAAATATTGCTAATTTTTTCATGATTGTGATATCTCCATAAGGTTGATTTTTTTTTGTAATGACGAGATATCTAATCCATCAAGATATGGCTAGCTTTGCCAATACCGAGACAACATCCAGGACGTTTGAATAAAAAGTTTGAACCAAGTTTATTTCTTTCACGTTAAGCTATCGTTTGATGATCTAGTAATATAAAAAAACCAGTTGAGGAAATGATGATTTGTCATACCCAAATAATCCATTTAGCTAACAAAGATTCTGTCAGAGTTGTTTGCTATAAAAATATAAAAACGTAAAATTGCTATAAAAGTGTTTGCTCGACAGGCTGTTAGAATTTCAAGTCCATCAATCCAATAGTTTTATAAATATCATGCCAACCACCCGCGAAAAGATACTACAAGAAAATCGCATTTAATGTTTCAGTACAATGAGGGAAAGCATATCCAGTACTTATAGCATGTTCCTTCTAATCAGCTATACCAGTGAATGAATATCAATAATCATTTAGGCATATCCAATTGATAATTTCATATCGGATTCTTGATAACAATCATTGTAGATTGGTTTTACATAATTTACATCTTTGTGAAGTCGCGCACGCTTCTAACTCTACATCTGCTTGCGGTGTCTATTAAAGCTCTTAGTGGTTTAGACGAGTCATCTCGTCTATCTGGATCTGACCGGTTGTGCTAACGACCACCTATCTCTTCATAAAACTATTGCCGATGTTTTTACGACGACGATGTCAAGAGCAGGTCAGGTTTATTTTCTAATCACGAGATATCTCGTCCATCAAGATGATGTGTTTAATTTTGTCAATAACGAGACAACTCGTCGAGACAATCTCCAGGTGGTAAATGGCTTATGACTGGGTCATTTTTGTGAATGTCATGAAATTCGGCACGCAAGACCCTAAAAAATAAAATTGCTCGAAGAATAGCAAAATCGATTTTTTCGCCGAAAAAAGGGAAGTCCTCTTGTCCTATAATCCCATCCATTTGTTCCTTCCTTTGTAGAAAATAGTGCATAACCCTCAATGAGGACAGGTGTTGATAATTTCCATCGGTAATTTAATAAAAAAAATTATTAAAAAAGTATGGAATCGATAACCGAGAAATGGAAATCCCTCCCCTTTACACGGACTGGAAGCCCCCGACAGATCTGACATTTTTTGCACGTTCCTCTTTCGCAACGTATTTCCCCTCATCGCTCAGAATCCGTCCATTTTTATCCCGGGGAAGACGGCGAAAGCAAAAGTCCCTCTAAACTATTTCCATTTTTATACCGCCCGGTTTCTCCGCGAGATTCTTTTGATTTTATATGTTGAGCAGCGGGTCGATGTGTGTAGGACTCTCGTATCCAGTCGGCAGGGGTGTTGGAAAGGTAAGCCGGGCCGCAATGGCGTCGTTTGCGAACGGGATGCGAC
The DNA here is from genome assembly GCA_947359465.1 of Metellina segmentata. Taxonomy (NCBI): domain Eukaryota; kingdom Metazoa; phylum Arthropoda; class Arachnida; order Araneae; family Tetragnathidae; genus Metellina; species Metellina segmentata. The sequence continues at coordinate 97,337,350 of OX375872.1, read as the reverse complement.
CATTACCCGGGGGTGAGCAACAAAAATAATCCAACACCACTCCTACCCGAGGACCCGGCCATTGCACCTGATGGTTTTTGGCGAGAGAAAAAAGTGCAATCTCGCGAGCTTTGCAAATATTCATATTTATAGCATTGTTGAGTTCCTGGGACTGTTTGTGGGACGTTTCTAAGCTCTAGTGTTCTACCCACCCCCCTCTTGACGCATTTTAGATTTTCATCGGATGAGGAGAATTGGTTTATTTTTGGCTCGGATTCTTTGGTACACTGATCTAAAATTGCTGAGGAAATTTTTTTAAAGGCGTGCCTTCATTTTTAAAAACAGTTATAGCTGTCAAAGTTGTGCATTCATCCATTTGAGCTGCTTTCCATTGCATAAATGCATCACATTATTTTATTTAACCTGTGACAATATTATCAATCTAGTTAAGGATATGTTTCATGGGTGTATCTTAATTTTTCAATGATTCATTTTTAGAGTATTTAAACACTTTCGTTGCTCTATCATAATGGTCGTTCGATTAAATCTGTCACAATACCATTATCATGTTTGTGGGTGCCAAGAATATTCATATTTAAATATTCGTTTGGTACACTGGGACTAGGAAATTCTTAGGAACATATTTTTTAAGTGCGACTTATTTTTTGAAAATCTATTACTGCCGATATACTATATTTAATTCATTTTAACTCCTTAAGTTGCTGAAATGTTTCGCAGTGGTCGTTTGGTGCACCCTGTGATAATTTTATAAACCCTGTTAAGTGGAAATGTTTTAAAGGCGTACCTTAATATTTCGATGGTGCTATCTTAATGCATCGAACTCTCCTTCGGTTATTTCATCGCAATGGTAGTTCGGTTAAACTGTGAAATTATATGAGTCGTGAGCCATTAATATTTATGAAATTGATTAGTCACAGAGAGAGACTGTTTCCAGGACGTTTTCTAAACTCTAGTATTCCATCCCACTGACACTTTTTACAACACGACTAGAATTAGTTTTGTTTTCCCCTCTAATTGTTTGGTTCACGGGGTACTTCTACAATTAAACCTTCAATGACTAAAAAGTTGCCAAAGAAATAGTTTAAAGGTATGCATTAATTATTTTGAATATTTACAACCCCCAACGGTCCATTTTTGATGCATTTGAACTGCCTTCAGATGCCTTATTTCAATGGTCGTTAACATACGACAATTTTATGAACTCGTGGAATATTCATATTTATAGCATTATGTAGTTCCTAAGAGAGAGACTGCCTTCTGGACGTCTTAAAAACTCAAATATTACATCCCGTTGATATTTTTAGTGTATGACAAGGTTTGGTTTGATTTCCCCCCCCCCTGAGTTTGGATTTATGGGACACGTTTATTCACACCTTTTGACCTGCAATGGCGAGGAAATTGTTAATGAATTTTTAAAGGTGCGTCTTAATTTTTTGAAAATCTATAACTGTAAAAGATTTACATTTACTCCACTTAAACTGCCTTCATTTGCGCTTAAATTTTTTGCAGTGGTCGTTTGATTCAGCATTTGGCAAATCTATAAATCTAATTGATGTTGCAGATATTCACGTTTATGGTATCGTTTTGTCCTCCAGTGTCTCGCATGGCGATCATGTTTTTCAAAGTATGTTCCCATTCCGATGACATTTAATGCTAGCATTTTTAATTTAGAAGGATTTCTAGAATATTTTATTAATCCTTATTTTAATTTTGAAGATTTTTAGAATACTTTAATGCTGTAGTTTAGAACTATTTCTTTGGGCTATCTAAAAAAAATATTTTCCCCTTTAGCTTTTTCACTATGCTCATGATTTTACATGATTGGTAATTGGTGAGGGTAACTATAGAGAAGTTTAATGATGAAATACATCATGGTGATACAATTTTCTAGAATGTGTTTTCTAGGCTGTTTGAATGTTTGGCGAAACCACTATAAAGCTCTTAAGGCCATTTATCCTGTTTTTCTAGGTACTCTGTATTTCCATTCTCATTCAAGCAAATGACAACAAGTAGCGTGGAAATAGGGTGGCCCAAAAGTCACTAAACCATTTAAAAATAGAATAACTTTTATGTATTGAACATTGATGTTCATTATTTTATAAACAATAAATAAATATCTTGGAAATTATTTTTAATTGATTTTGTACATTCTAATTGTCCGTCGCTTGTTTAGATGGTGGTTGTCTCACCCTAAAATGACGATTGACTTTGGGTTAGCACAATTGACAATTGATTATTTGGAAAATTGGATTATTTTTACTCGTTGCTCTGTTGTGAATTTATCCATAACTATTTTCCATGGATTAATTATCAATAATCTGAAAATAAAATTTAAAAAAATAATAGCGAACAAGTTATTATATTTTTGAAATAATCTAGTAACTTTTGGGCTACCCTGTACAACGCAATTTGTTTAATGTAGCGTTTATACCCACTTTCATTACAACCTCCTCCCATTTTACTAATTCTGAACAGTTTTTGAACTCGATTGAGCGTGTTCATGCAATACACAGATTTGAAGATATGTTTAACTGATATAGACACTTAATTTGCAAGCATTTGTTCACACTGACTAACTTACAGTAGTCCAGAAATTTCTGATGAGATGGGGAATATGAACTCTGGATTCAGTATAGAAATAAAATGAGCATGGCACCACTGCTTGCTTTCACTGAGTTTTCGACAAACATATTTTCAATCTTGAAAAATACAGCACAAGTCTCCAAAGGAACCTAGTTTCCGTAAGTGAATGTAATTTTCTGAATGAAGCTGTAGGCTTATTTAGCAGTAGTAGTAGTAGGTTTAACGAAATTAGAAAATTAAAGATTGCATCTTAAAACAAAATCATCATGGCAAAAGATGTATTTTCGGAGTTTTCATATTTTCAAGCTCAAAGTATAGAAAAAATACAAATCTCTAAAGTACCCTACAGTTTCTTTAAGTAAGCAAAAGTTTAACACAAGGAAATTTCCGTCTGTATACGTTTGGTTGTCACTTCAATTCATCCCAGAATAAGCCAACGGTCTCACTCACATAACTAAAATCTTCAAAACCTCATTTGCAAAAATTAAACTAAGTTTAGCTTTTCAATCACTTACAATTATTGTGATGAAATTCTGCATTTTTAAATTCAAACCATTAATTATTGTTCGAAATAGTGTTTAGATCCGAGATATTTATAGATTTTATTTATAAATATCGAGCGTGTGTGTGCAATAATGTTTCATCGATACGTTGACTTGTAATGCTGCTCAGATGATAAATAATAAGCTATGGCGAGTTGCAAAACATCAAAATTTTTCTCGCTGCTATTTTTATTTCAAATAAACGTCATTAAAATCAATTTAATAATAGATTAATCCAATTTACTATGCTGTATAATATTGCAACATTTTGGTGATCAGAAAGGGTTATGCCAATAAACCTAACTGAAAATTAAATCAAACGGAATTAATTTGGTCTGAGGAAACTACAATATGCTACCATATTTCATTATTTCATTAATTGACAGCTAATGTGAATGTACTCTTGCATTTTTCAACCTGCTGCATCATAAACAAATACTCTTCACTATTATGCCATAACTAATAGCTAACTGAAAACTAACGACAATTTCCTCGTCGAAAGAAAAAAAATTTACCAGGCCGCTGTCTTATAAAGGTTCAAAACCAATGTTTAACATTCTCGTAACATATTACCATGAAATTACTCTTTCCTCTCACTATGAGTGTTCATACATAATTTATTCAAATTGAACGAAAGTATGCAATAATTTTCTGTCAGAAAGTTCTAATAAATGATTCAAGCATCGTCATATAAGAAGTGTTTTATTATGCGGATTTATCGTCTTAAAATATCTTAAAAGATTAATAATGAATCAAAATAATATCGCTGAACATCAGGGTTCTATAGAGCACAGTTCGAGAAAATTCTTGAGTATGATTGATCTGATTTGTCTAAAAAGGGTTTTGTTATCAGGATTTATTGTCACAACGCATGTTATGAGAGTAATATTGAAGTATAATAGCGTTGAACATCAGTGTTCTACAGATCATATTTCAAGAAATTTTTTGAATGATCTGATTTTGTATAAAAAAAAGGTTTCTGTTATCAGGATTTATCGTCATAATGCACGTGTTACGAGTGTAATATTGAAGAAGAATAGTGCTGAACATCAGGTTCCTACAGAGTACAGTTCGGGAAGGTTTTGAATATGAGCGATTCGATACTGTAGCTTTTTCAAAGCTAATTTCGTTTCGAAGTACATTCGACTAGAAAGAAACAACAGTTGGGAAAAGTTTCCCAGAAGTCATGAAAAAACAGATCCTTAACTGTTTCGATTAGAATTAGTTTGAATTTGCGATAGGAAAATAAATGCTATGGACCGTAGCGGATCTTTATTTTCTCATCGAAATTCGATCTTGCTTTATGCGTAGTGACTGTACTGTGCTCGAACTATTGGATTTCGTTTGTCCAATATATTGATAATCAATAAAAAGACATTCGTGGTTATGACCGTTATTCGTAGACCTTCTGTTGTGGTTCCATGTACCATTTCTCGCACTAATACAAAGAGTGCTTTATTATGTTTTCGAAAAGAATTTGGTGGTTCTGTCATTAGGTTTCACGGAGAAATCAAATTTGTAAGATTGGGAATCACTTGTTTTCTTGCACAAAAATTTGAATTAAAATAAACATAAGTGAGTTTGGAAAATAAAACCACATTTTAAAACGTTAATAAATTCAAACAATCGCTTTCAGTAACTCTTACTTTTAGTAAAATATTGGTCATGCACACATTTGCATGCGTTACATTACATTACAATGCTGTATTATGCTATGTAATACACGTCCAATTAGAAACTTTTATTTTCTAATTCTGAATTTGCTGTCCTTTCTATTGCTTCAAATTGACTCCATAACCATTTCTTTTTGTCATTTTTATTTTGAAAATTGTAACAGACATAAATATATAAGTTGTTAACTTAAAATCTTTATTCGTTATTCTATTATAATTTTATTTCGTAAATTGTTTGCTACACTGTGTTGTTTGTTACAGTAAATTGTTTGCTATTAACATACGTAAATATAAAAGTTGTTTTATCTTAGCATCTTTATTAGTCATTAAACTCTATCAAGAGTCTGAAAACTTATTTTCGATTAAGTTGTAAGTTAAGTTTTTTTCTCAGCCAAAGCTGGACAGTTGAAATCTGCATTAGATTTTTTAAAATTATTTTTCATGTTCTTTGCAGAAGAACTACAAATTCACGAGGCTTAAAATTTCAAGAAAATATGCTATTCTTAACTTAATTTGATTTTGGAAATTATACTTGACAACAAAGTTTTAAAGACAGCACTAATTTTTTAATCAATGATAAAAACGTACAGTTATTATAAATTGTCTTGCAAACACCTGCACTTGCAGATTACGACATTTTCGACTCGGTTTTGTACCATACTATAATTTGTTAATGTCTTTATATGGTTCTATCCAATAAGCATTGGGTTGCATGTTGACTACAATTACACTATTGTATTTCAATAAAATAAAACTGGAAAAAATAAAAAAATCTCTATAAGGAAACTAAAGAAAAATTCTAGAATAATCCAAGGGATACACTCTTCTAAGCTTTGTCATTTTGCGTAATGAGTTGAAAAAATTACTTTCAATATTTCAGCAGTCTTCATGTTTGGAGTAAGGGTTTTTTTTCTTCAAAAATTTTCCTAATTACAATGTATTAAACATATGTTGATATTTTTACATAAATGATAAGATAAGATTATCCTTCTAAGCATTGCTATGAGACTAAATGTAAGTGGGGATAGTGTTTCTATGGAGATACGTGTTTCCAGTTCTTATTCCGAATGTGACATCATAGGCTAGTTTTTCAAATACTATTTCGGTATTTCGTCAGTGACAAATACAAAAAAAAATGAATTCCGAATAAATTATGTAATAGTTTGACTGATCAGCACTGATTAGATTAAATGTCAAACTTCCACAGAATAAGCTTCCTCAGATCTTGATGGACGAGGTATCTCGTCATTTGAAAACATTGATCAGATCTTCATCGACAAGATATCTCGTCGAAAGCAATTGGAGGGATAAAAAAGTTTCTTTACTTTTATGAAGCATAAAATCTAATAAATATTTGGATGAATATAAATATTGGCCTGTTGAAAGAACACATTTTAGGAAAAAAAGCAATCCTGCGATCTTTCTATACGAGAACAGAGGAAATAAGAGCGAAATATTTGTATTTTTGAACAGCTCCATCGATCAGAGTTGGTAACCAAACACGAAAAATAACCGTTCCCCTTATTTTTTTGAAAATAATAAGATGAAAGAACCATTTGGACCGAAAATGGATCAAAACAAGAATTCAACTGTCTGGAATCTCGCTATCCGCGGGCACGCTGAAACAGAACACTGGACAGAATTACGGAGTCGAAATTCTTGGAGAAAGAACTTAACGGGTAAGATCTAAAGAAAAGTCATTCAACACGTACTTTAAGGAGATGTTAGCTCACATTTCCAATTGCCCGTTGGAGAAAATAAGGGGTACAGTACAAGCAGAAGCTTTCGATAAAAGCGATTATAACTGCGTTTAAATTTGAAACTTCCTTTCGAAATGTCGGTGTGAAAATTGAAGCACAAACGTTCAACAAAAACAGAAAAACATACTTGAGAGCTACTTTTCAAATAAAACGAGTGATCTTTCTTTGTAAAACGAGGAATCTCTGTTTTGTAGAGAAGTTTTAACTGGAACTTTCCTTGTCTCAATAAAAGAAATTAATTTACCTTTTCTACTAAGTTAGTAAAATTTAAAGCATAGCAAAAAGACAGATTGCAAAATCCTTGGCTTAGAAATTGGTAATACTTAGTTTAAAATACGTGTTTGTCTCTTAGGGCCACCATAAGTCTCGAGTTTAAATACATGTGTACAAGCGACTTCGTGTTGGTGACTGTTCCTGTAAAGAGTACCAGTTATTTTCCATTGTGGAGGATCTTTCACAAATTCCCCTTTGTGATGCCAAAGGCCGAAGCTGCCGGGCTTTAGAAAAAAAAAGGGTTAACTTTCCAAGTGGTTTCGACGAGTACTTCGTCCATCCAAACATGACGAATTTTGCTAATGACGAGATATCTCGTCATCAAGGTATTGCCATCTTTCTTATAATGACGAGATCAAGATACTATCTGACGGCAATATATCTTGTCTGTTCGAGATATCTCGTCAGTCGCATTGGAGCAACACAACGGGCTATTGGCGACGGCTCAGGATCAATCCCGAAGTGAAATATCTAAGGACGACATATTGTTCGTTTGCACTATGGTCAGATGACGAAGTCAACACCTCAATTGCTACCTTACTCTCCAGACTTCCACACCATGTTAACGTGATGACATTTTAGGCCACTGTACATTTGGCGTGCACGACGTCTTTGGTTGTATTGTGTCAAGACCTCGCAACCCTCGGATTGCTAATCAGTGTCTCTTACCAATTGTGCTACCGCATTTCCTTTAAAGTACAGTAACCAATACATAAATAAATTATATTTAAATGATTTTGTTATAATTTGATAACAACTTCATAACATAGATTTGTTTTTAGAATTGGTAGATATTTAATTTACGAAATCTAACACATCACATATCATAATCATTAAGTAGAGTCACCAATCATTAGATTTTTTTAAATGCGTAATTAAGTACATTAATTCGGTAGTTATACAAGTAAGTTAACGATATGATTCGCGTGTTTTTCTACAACTCTAGTCATATTTCATCTTGTCATATAGAAAAGGTGCACATATCAAGGACTTTCATAAATGTGTTATTATATATATAATACGTAGGGTTTCTTTCCTTTATTGTATGTTTTACCTTTGAATAGAGGTATAAAAATTATGTAATATGAAATTACTAAGCATTTAGTCGGATATTTTTAAAGAATAATTTAATAATTCATTAATAAAACAAAGTTTCATCAGACTGCATCAATTTACCAATATTGGAACAAAACTATTGAACAGAATCTTTCAAGTTAATATTTTTAATTAAATGTTCTCCATAGAAATCCAGATTAATATTAAAATTTTCAGATTAATATATAACGTCTAGGTTATGTAGGGTAGATTAATATATAACTTCCTCAAATTATTTGACAACAATATCGAATTGAATCTTTCAAGCAATATTATAAATGCGAAGTCAGTGCGCGGAGATAATTTTCTATCACTTTACATATAACCATTAACCCAGAAACTAATAAAACACTTCTTCAAATTAGTTAACAGATTTATATATGATTTTTCAGATCAAAATATAACTTCTAGATTAATATATGATTTGACAGATTAATATATAACTCCCTAAATAGTTTGACAACAAAAATATCGAACCGAATCTTTCATGCAACGTTTTAAATGTTAACTTCTCCATAAGAAACTCGCTTTTCATCAGCATGGGCGGCGTTTATTTTCTATCACTACATATGAGCCATTAACCCAGAAAATAGTAAAGCAGTTCCTCAAATTATTTAACACATGATTTGTTAAATTAATATATAACTTCTAGATTAATATACGTATAGTCCAACCTTTTTTTCCTCAAATCATATGACAGAAAAATATTGAATTATTGAACATTATCTTTCCAGCAATGTTTAAATTCAAAGCTCTCCTTAGAAAGCTATCGCTAACCTTTACACATTAACCATTAACCCGAAAAATTGTATAGCACTTCCTCAAATTCTGGCACATTAGTTTATTACGAGATAATTACCAGTCGCGTTTTGACAACGTTAATAAAAGCGGTGAAGGCTATTTATGGCTTTTTATGAATAGCGGGTGGATGTAATTTAATGAGTATGTGGAAAGATGTAGAATCAACCCACGCTCTTTGAAATTAAGGTATCAAGTACGTATCAAAACATGAAAATATGTATAGTTAATAAGGCCTTTGGGTTGTTGATATGCTTGAGGTGTAGCTGCGAATTTTATTGAATATATTCATTTTATCCAGTTTAATATAGCCTGAAATTTATTAGGGAGCAATTCCATTCATTATTGCATTGAGATCAATAGGAGATGGATATATATGAGCGGCAGTGTTGTAATATTACATTCTGTGAATTGATAAATTCCTCTGGATGTATTTCTCTCAGAATAAAAATAATATAGAGCTTGTTGAAAAGAGTAAAATACTTTCTGACAGTTTTTGAGGAAATGTATTTTACTCCCTTAAATTACATTACGATTTATTAATAGTGGATTCCAATAGCTACTTATTAGTTAAAGGTCAATAAGAGATGACAATGTATTATTTTATACGCTACAGTTCCACTTTTATGAATTCTATGAATTATTAAATTTCTCAGAATATATTTCTCCTTGAATTCAAATAATGCAGAGCCTGCTGGAAAGAGTAAAATACATTTCCTTCAAATTTTGAGGAAATGTATTTTACTCTCTTAAATTCCTATTATGATTTATTAATAAGGTGATTCCATTAGTTATTTATTAGTTAGAGGTCAATAAGAGATGGCAATGTATTATTTCATGCGTTACAGTTACACTCTTATGTATTCTATGAATTAATAAATTGCTCAGAATATATTTCTCCCAGAATTAAAAGCTTACTGAAAAGAGCAAAATACTTCTACGATTCCTATAGATTTTAATGCTCGTCTGAAGGTTAATGTAGGGTGTGGTAAAATGAGAACTGAAAAGACGCTTCACGAGAAGGTTAATGATATCCTGAGTAGAAGTATTTAAGGACTTGTTTTGGGTAGATGTATTTCATGTCAAATTAAATATTTCTTCTTTGGCATAGAAACATATTCGATTAATATTCATGCATGAAGGTAATTTTGACTTGCTGTTATCTTTAATTTAAAACCGATAAATTTTCACACACGTAGATTTTGAGAATACGTATTTTGGGGTTCTTTTATCTTTGACAAAAAGAAAAGGTAATGATGTTGCATTTTTTTATATTTTATATTATTTAAGTTGGTTTTTAGATCTGAGACAATTTCGTCTAAATTAAAGTGGAGTTACTTTTTTAACGTTAATTAATACTTTAGTTTTATTTTATTGTAAACACCTTTTTATAGGCATGAAGTTTATTTCGATTTGAACGGATGAACTTCTTAAACGTCTAATGCATAAGTCCACCTTGTGCATTAGACTTTGTGCATTTAACTTCTCTGTATGTTTTTTAACACTTTTTAACCTTCTGGACTAATGGATCTTTCCAAACAATTGTATTCTTAAGAAAGTATCAATACAAGTTTTCCCAAGGATAATATTCTAAGTAAAGGAGACACAATACAATCTTTTCAAAAGATTATATTCTAAGCAAAGGAGAGACAGTAGAATCTTTTCAAAGGATTTCATTCTAAGGAAAGGACCAATAAAAAATCTTTCAAAAGGATTCTAGTCTAAGGAAAAACAAATAGAACGATTCCAAACAATTTGGTTTTAAGATAAGGAAAATTCGAATATTTCTAAATTTCAAAAGAATCCACGGATTTTCAACCAATAGATGTTACTTATCAAATATGTTGCATTCGTAAATCTAGTGAATTCCAGATTGTTAATGCACTCATCATGTATTAAAAGTCTAAAGAGTTAGTTCATGTTAATATAAAGCCATTCACATACTGTAAAATTTACCCATGTCAAAAATCACCAGAATTTTTTAGATTAGAGAAATATTTTAGAAATTTAGTGATTTATTTGCCGTATTAGCAGACAGAGTTTCATAGTTATTCAGCTTAAACCTTTCGAATGCCATTTCATATCCTCGAATATAAGTTTTTATAAACAATGAATACAAAATAAAGTCTAAAATTTTCAATCTTTAACTTACGCGTTAGGAAGGTAGTTGAATTTACATCACATAAGAGCAACAAATTACTGAAACTTATGGCGATGGAAGGGCTCATCCAAAGGGAAATATATGAGGACAACACCTTGTAATAAAAAACCGTTCCAAGGGATTCTAGTCTAAGAAAAGAACCAATGGAATCTCCTTAAAGATCTTGGTCAGATGAAGTGGTCAACACCTGACCTGGCACCCCACAAGAATAGATAGAAATAAAATTGGTTACGAGAACTTTTTTTATCTTACATTCCATTTCAATTTTAATAGAGTGATAGAAAAATAGAATATCAATATTTAAGGTGGGACATTCCGGAATACTGAGACATAGAACAGTTATTACCACACTTAATTTTGGAACTACTATCATGGCCCCTGTAGCCCGCTTGGAAGAGTAACAGATTGTCAACCGGAGTGTTGCGAGTTTGAATTCGACCAGACCATCGTGTACCGTGAGGGTTGGTGCACGTTTAATATATCAGGCCTCAATTGTCCTCACGTTGGCATGGTGTGGAAGTTTGGAGAGTGGTGTGCAAGCTCAGCAATGACCTCGTCATCTGATCGTGGTTCAAATTAAGTGGGGTTGTCTTCGGATCTTTTCCAATTGGTTTTATCCCGGACCGTCGGCAATAGCCCATTGTATTGCTCCAGTGTAACGTTAAATAATTACGTACTTAATCACCTCATATACACCTTTCTTTTGGATATTTTTGCAGGGGTTTTAGCTCATTTTTTTTAATCAAAAATAGTTTTTACATTAATAGATAAACATTTTTTTAGGTATTCTTTAATTAGGAAGCAAACAAAATTCTTGAACGCGTAATTTTATTGCGAAAAACAACATTTTTTTAAATGACTTCGACACTTAAGAGTAAAATCTTAAATATCTTGAAAATTCATTTGATTTCAGTATTGAATTTTTTAATTTTGATTTAACCAAATACAGGTTTTCAGATTGGCCCTTTTATTGCATGTGCAGAAAAACCAAAACTTCGAATGTCTGAAATAAATAAATTATCTTAGGAAAATTAGATTAATTGAATTTCTTTTGTCAAGCTACTTCGTAAGCATAAGGATGCTAACAGGTTTATATCAATAGATGATATAAGCCTTCTGAGACTTATCTCTAACTCATTCTTCCTCCATATAAATCACTACCGCCTTAAAAGGGGTGGTAATTCAATCCTCTACCACACGAAATCACAATTTTCATGCCTCAACTCACCGCAGTTTTTGAACGTTTTAACTTCGAATTTCAATCCGTCGTTTTTGCCATTTGTTTTCAGACAGCCAGTTAGGTTCGTAATTTGAGCTCTCATAGACCCTCTTCGTCTAGTTAGATTTGTTATTTTCCCTCATACGTGATGACTCAAGTTTGAATAAATGCTTCTTGAATTTTAGTTCTATTTTTATTAGCTTTCGCTCCACCTTGATATCGCTTTAGCAACCTGAAGGTTATGTTTTCGAGACTAGGTTCAATAAAGACAGTACGGTAAATAAAATAAAAGGTAAAATTAGGACTGTACGGTAAATAAAGTATAAGGTAAAATAAAGACTGTACGGAAAATTAAGTAAAAGGTAAAATAATGACTTTAACGCGCTGGCTCACGGTAAATCTGCAGTGTCCTTAAATGTCCTCACGTTTATATGGTGTAGAAGTTTAGAGAGTTGGGTACCAGCTCAGGTATGGCCTCGTCATCTGACCGTGGCTCAAAATTAAGAGGATTCTTTCCTTCGGGATTGATCCTGGACCGTCGCCAATAGCCCGTTATGTTTCTCCAGTTTAACGTTAATCACCTACCTAACCTAACCACCTTTGTGGACCAATGCCTCGTCGAGTTTGTGGACATCTCAAAAAAACTTTCGCTCAAAACGACGTTGTATAAGGTCAAAGATTAATAACTAAACACACAACAGTCACAAAGTCAAGCAGAGCTCTCCATGGCTTTGAACTACTAAAATGAATGTGCCCTCTGACTGCTCTTTAACATTCTTGAAACTAATGGTTGTTACGTAGAGGACCCAGACCGTAGTTTTGAAGTGACTACTTATGCCTGAAGTAGGATTGAGGAATGAAGTAAACAGACATAGAAAGTTTGAAGGATTGTCTATTGTAAATATTCAACAATTAATTTATCATTTGACCCATTAAACTGAAGTTTCATATTAATATTGAAAAAGATAAATTTATTGATTTAAGTGTGTGATTGTATCGTAGTTTGATTGCTTTTCAATGGCACCATTTACGTAGTCCTCACTCTACGCAATAGAAAGTCACAGTGGCCCAAACCTCGCCCATTATCCTAAAACCTTTTGATATTTCCCCACGCTCAAAGTGCCTGTGCACTACGTTTGAAGGTTATGTCAGGTTTGGAAATTTTTTGTCAATAAAACACCATATTTAACTTCCGGTTGTTTCTTCTAGTTCTGAAATTATGAAACAAAACACTTGTAAAGCTTTTGTATAGCGGTAGACTTTCATTCATGCCCCCCCCCCCTGGTATTTTTCCGATTTTAAAGACTTATTCATGTCAAAATCTAAACATTAGAACTTCTATTGAGAGTGATGAAAAGTTCGCTCCGTTTCGGGCGCTAGATGGCATTGCATCGCTAAAACGAAGTGTTATCAACTTCACAAGTGTCGAGTTTTGGCGTTGTTAGAAAAAAGCACTTTCAGCGCGTACTTAGGAAATAAATTGTGTTATTGGGTCGTGTTTTCTAAATTTTATTAAGCCTTAAAAATGGCAAAAAAATAAGGAGCATTTTAGCCTTATGCTTTTTATTTCCGAAAAGGCAAGAATGCTTCGCAGACAATATTATATGCGTTGTATTGGGTGGGGGTGACGTTGACGATTCCATATGCCGTAAGTGGTTTATAAAATTTTGTAACATGAATCAGTTCTTTAACCAGAAACCTCAGACTTTCTATGAGCGCGGAATTATGCAGCTATCGGAGATATGGAAAAAGGTCATCGAACACTGCATTGGATTAAATGTAATTTCTAATAAATAAAATAAATGTTCTTTCACTTTTGTCAAAAAAAATCGGGACGATCAACCCAATACTATACTTTTCAAGTTAGTTTATCAGACATTATTGTTTCATTATCATTGTTTATCAGACTCAAACTATCAGACAAGAAATTCTGTCACATGAATAATCGGGACAAGAAATTCTATCACGTGAATAATCGGGACAAGAAATTCTATCACATGAATAAACGGGACAATAAATTCTATCTCATGAATAATCGGGACAAGAAACTCTATCACGTGAATAATCGGGACAATAAATTCTATCACATGAATAATCGGGACAAGAATGTCCATCTCGCGTTGTAATGTAACTAAATCGCGCTATAATAACCTACTATAATAAGTAATTCTCAGTGGTATAGTGAATAATGAATTCAAGCAAACCTTAAATTAGCAGCTCCAATTTTAGAGACAAGATGAAAAGTCTTGCAGAATCCAGAAGTTGGGAACAAATTCAATACACTTGCCGCAAGGTACATTGGACCCTTAATCAAAAACACTCAGATAGGTCATAAGCCTGAATTAAGGAAACTGGGACGCATTGGTTAGGAGCAGACAAATGCAGGTAGAACATTAAATGTCTCGAGGAAAGATTTATGATGCTATAAACTTTCCAAAGGCAGTTGCCACATGTTACTTCTCTATGTCCCCTACTGCGCAATTAATAATAATTTCTTGCCGCAACATGAATGTTATTTAAAACCCAGAAAAAGTGTACGCTTACTTAAGAATTAGAATTAAGATTGCATTGGACAAGATCCAGGAACATTAAGTTATTTTCGTGCCTGAAAATATGGAATGCGTCGTTGGGTTCTTTCTTTTTACAGCTGACTTTATTACCAACATTTAGTGATTAAATTATTTTTATTGAAGATCATATGCTTAATTGCAATGGTAATTCTTTACAATAGTTAGAGAGATGAATTGGGAAAAACGAGTAGAATGTTCTTATTAGACACTTAGCGGTAGGTTGTTGAATTTTCGTCACACTTGGGCAACACAACGAGCTATTGCCGACTCTACACCGGAGCAAGCACCCCACTCTATCCAAGCTTCCACGTCTTCACAATGTGAGGACGTTTGTGGCCATGATAGATTAAACATGCACCAACTCCAAAATGAAATAGTGGGTAGGTAGTTGAATTAACATCACACTGGATCAACACAACGGGCTACTAGTGAAGGGATTCGAGATCAATCTCAAAGGTAAAGTTACGATGACAACACCTCGTAATTTGAACCACGATCGGAAGTCAGCATTTTAGCTGTCACCCCACTCTCCAAACCTACGCACCACATCAACATAATGACACTTAAGGCAACGACAGATTTAACATGAACCAGTTTCCATGCACAGGGCTAACGTTACCATTAGAGAGACAATAAAAATATGTCATATCTTCTGTAAAATAGCCTTGAATATAAAAAAAATCAGAGAAAGGTGTAATCAAAGTACAACTCAAATCGATTATCAATTTGCAATAGACTAGAAATTAAAATTATATTACTAGAGCGTTTATTATTAGAGCGTCAGATAGGTTTATTGGGTTCTTTTCGTATTTCATGGCGCAAGGGGTATTATTTGGCAAAACTGCACCAAACATAAGAAAAACACAACGATGGAGAGGAAAATAAGAAAAGAAGGGTAGGTTAAACACTAAAGAAGATAATGCTCCTGAGGGCTTTCATAAAGATGATTACAATTTTGGAAAAACAAAATTACATTTGAAATTTTCGACGGTATTATAGAGTTAAAACAATGATATGCGACCGTCGGAAGGTTAAATATATATCATATTTCAGGAATCTACTTCGACTGATAATTCCAGGGGAAATGAAAACAAAAACCGTAAATCCATCTTTCTAATGCGACTTACCATCTCCATTAAGGATTACATAGAAGGACACAGATCATTTCATTTAAAATTAAGTGCCCATTTCCGGAAAGGTAAGTAACATTTAATCCCCTATCTTATTCACGTAGGCGATGCCAATTTCGTATGAAATAATCCATTAAAAATTTTGTTCTGTGTTGTAGGCTAAAGACAATAATATACGACTCTAAATTACAACGTTCTGAAGGTTAAATACATATCATATTTCAGGAATCTATCTCATCCGATAATTCCAGGTGAGCTGAAAACAAAATTTTTAAATTTGTATTCTAATGCTAGACTTATCTATCTCCATTAAGTTTTTCGAGGAAAGGCACCCCATCATTTCTTCGTCTGAGATTAAATTTCCATTTCCGAAAAGCTAAGTAACATTTAATTCACAGGGGGAGGAGTGGATCCTATTATATTCACGCAGCGTTTTGTACCTTACTTATTGGAGAAGTAATTACTAATAGTGAAAATAAACATGAAAATGTGCTTTGCTATTTCGAGCTCCTTTCGCAAATGGCTTTCGATTTAATTCATCAAAGACTGATTGTATTACCACTTAAAAGGAATATAAAAGGTAACGAAGTCAATTATCGAGCGATTGCAAATTTAATGCTTTTTCGAACTTCCTATTTATTACGACGAAATAGGAATCGCAGTAAAATATTAAACTGTCGAGATTGAAGTAATCAATTTCAATCACTCAATCGATGTCCAATTTAAAACTTTTAATAGCAGATTACGGCACCGGGCCTTTTAGAAGGCATTTTCATTAATTATTGGGTCATCCGGAAAGTTCTGAGGTTTTTCAAATTGAAACGCGCTTTGTTATTATTATTTTGCTACCGCTGATAAGGAGTGACCTTGATAGAAACAGATGTGTAAATTCGGTCTTTTCTGCTTTCACTGCATAATTCTAGCTTGTGTTCTATCATAATATTTGTATATATATTATGATAGAACACAATCTATATATATATATATATATATATATATATATATATATATACACCAGCTATATTTTTTTGAACTATATATATATATATATATATATATATATATATATATATATATATATATATATATATATATATTTCAAATTGAAACGCGCTTTGTTATTATTATTTTGCTACCGCTGATAAGGAATGACCTTGATAGAAATAGATGTGTAAATTCGGTCTTTTCTGCTTTCACTGCATAATTCTAGCTTGTGTTCTATCATAATATTTGTATATATATTATGATAAAACACAAGCTATATATATATATATATATATATATATATACATATATATTTACACACAAGCTATATGTATAGAACTATATATATATGTATATTTCAAATTGAAACGCGCTTTGTTATTATTATTTTGCTACCGCTGATAAGGAGTGACCTTGATAGAAACAGATGTGTAAATTCTGTCTTTTCTGCTTTCACTGCATAATTCTAGCTTGTGTTCTATCATAATATTTGTATATATATTATGATAGAACACAAGCTATATATATACACCAGCTATATTTTTTTTGAACTATATATATATATATATATATATTTTAAATTGAAACGCGCTTTGTTATTATTATTTTGCTACCGCTGATAAGGAATGACCTTGATAGAAATAGATGTGTAAATTCGGTCTTTTCTGCTTTCACTGCATAATTCTAGCTTGTGTTCTATCATAATATTTGTTTCACTGCAGTGCTAAGAATGGAGAAACAGAAAGTTCATTTCCGTCATAATATGCTCTTTTATTTTAAGAAAGAAAAATTACTAATCAGACTGCTCGTAAAATGTGTGTTGTATATGGAAAAGTGCTGTTTCTGATGTCACAGTTCGAATGTGGTTTGATAAATTAAGGCGCTGAAATTTCAGCTTCAAAGATGATGCCCGCTCTGGACGACCATTCTCTGTAAAGGGGTACCTATTAAAAGATGCTGTCACTGAAAATACACTTTTCACAGTTCAGGAACTATCACACATACTAAATATTCCAAAAAGTACAGTTAATGATTATCTGAAGAAGATTGGGTATGTAAGCCGCTACGATGTATGGGTACCCCATACTTTAAACACAGAATTTGCTTACTCGAATTTATGCATGTGATTCTTTGCTAAAACGAAATGAAGGAGCTCCTGTTTTGAAACGGCTCATTACTGGAGATGAGAAATGGATACTATACAATAATGTTACAAGAAAAAGATCATGGGTTAAGTGAAATGAACCTCCACAAGTAACATCGAGAGGGGGACTGCATCCCAAAAGTAATGATTTGTGTATGGTGGGCCTACAAAGTAATTATTCATTATGCATTTTTGCGACAAAGTCAGACAATAAATTCGGAAAAATACTGTTTTCAACTGGCAGTAGTAAAAGCAGAAATAGAAGCAAAGCGGTCCAAACTGATCAATCGTCGAGGTGTTGTGCTCCAGCATGACAATGTTCGGCCCCACATTTCGCTGACTGTCAGACAAAGACTTATTGAATATAGCTGAGATGTTTTGTGTCAATCCCCCATATTCACCAGACTTTGCCCCCCTCAGATTTTCACCTCTTCAGATGACTTCGAAATCCTCTGAACGGCCAGGAGTTCAATTCTTTGGAGACTGTCAAAACAGCACCTGGATTACTTCTTTACAAATAAGCCTAATGATTTAAAAAAAAAAAAAAATTCCAGCTGCAAGAAAGATGACAAAAAGTCATAGAACAAAATGGTGCGAATGTAATTCAATAATATTTTCTTATATTTTTGTACTGCTTTGTTGGTATTTATCATAGAAAAAAACCCGCTGAACTTTCCGGATGACCCAATATAGTATTAGGACGGATCGCATCTTGCGAGCAGGCCTCGGAAATGACGGATAGCAAAATCCTTAACGAAGGGAAGAAAGCGGAGAAAAATGCTATCCGGAACCCAACCGGATTAACGCAATTTAATTTTGATCTGTTCGGGAAGCCCGATCGAAAATTAAATTTTGATGGAATTCGGTATCTCGGATAGGAAGTTGGAAAGTGTAATTTTCAAATGAAAAAATAGAAAGATCGGAGATGATAAGAGGACGAGAGAAAAAAGTAGGAGAGATGGAAAAAAAACGCCGGGGGTAGGAGGCAGTCTAGGAATGTTTTTTTATGTTATTTCCTCCTCCTTTCAGAGCTCATCTAGGCGGTAGATCGATTCGAGACGAGAGTACATGTGTGAATCTGGATTTCGGTCTCGCACGCGAATTCATCATCAGGGTACAACATCTGTTTCCTTTGAATAAATTTTCTGACCTCAGAAGGGGATTTTTGCGGGCCTCTGCTGGCAATGAACGCGCACGACGTAATTGCCGAACAAATTTCTGCCGGAATTTGCGAAAAGTAATTACTTTGCAAATTTAGCGGGTCTAAAGGTATGTCCGGCCTTTGACTGCTTCCCTTTATTTGTTACTTTTTCTTTTAATTTTGATGCTTTCAGTAAGGACCTTAAAATTATAGGGAGCCTAAATGAAGGATCCAGAAATTGAGGGAAAAGCGTGGGATGTGGATTCGTTATTTGAAAGATTAAAGCATGTTCTCTATAAGAGGCATTTAACTAATTTTTAGTTCGATTCAATTGAATGATTTTCAAACTTTTTTTAAAGATATTTTGTGTTAGTTACACATTAACCGGGCAGGTAGGTAACTGGTTTGTAGTTAATTAATGTCGCACTGGAGCAGCACAGCGGTTTACTGACGACGGCCTGAGATAAACATCCGAAGGAAAAGATTCGATGACAACACCGTGTAATTTTGAATCGCGGTCAGATTACGAAATCACACCTGAGCTGGCACCCCACATTCCAAACTTACACACCACGCCAACATATATATGCGGATGTATATATAAAAGAATATATCGCACTCCGGCAAGAAAAGTGACGTAACTCAAACTTGCAACATTTGAGAAGAATCAACTTAAAGGATTCTATAAAACTTATATTGAAATAGAGAGTATAAGCTTCTTTTAAATTTCAGGTAAGTATTTATGCGGTAAATTCTATTATATTCCATAAAATAGTAATATAACACGCTGGGGCGCCTCGTACAAAGTTTTCAATGCCATAACCTCAAAATTTTCATATTTTGACTTTCATTCTGTCACTTTTCTTGCCGTGGTGCGATATCCTTGTAAACCTATTTGTTTACAATCATAGATCCGTTTTGTAGCTTTACGTCTTTTTTGCATGACTCACAACCAGTTTTCACCTTCTTGACCAATACAATCTTTCCTGATTCATTCATTCAAGAGACGCGGTAATTTATTCATTTTTTGTATTGTAGAGGTGGAAAAAATAATCTCCACACTACTTTAAAACCTTGTGACTTTAGAGGGTTAATAGCTGTAAAAGTTTATTACGTAGTTAACCCTCCAAGTGCTTAGAATAGCCCGTTGTGCTGCTCTAGTACAACGTTAATTAAATTACCTTACCAAGTGCTTAGAACTCGTCCGAGATCTGGTCAGTTTTGCTAAGGACGAGTTACCCCGTTGATACAAAACTGTCCTATCACTCCAAGAGGGAATGAAGATTAAAAACAAACTGCCCCTGAATTGGTGACAGTTTACAATTTTTTGCACCAGAGGCTGGTTACTGCTGGAGGTTTTTCCACGTCACGATTAACCACCGGCAGGGTTAACGAGACTGAGCAACACACCTTACGGGTTTACGAATGGTGAAGAAAGAAATATGCACGTGTTTTGAACAAAATGTAATTTTAGTGAAATTGTTTTGACTGAAATGATTTCAAATATTCGTTGTGTTGCATTAAATTGCTAACAAGAATTATTTACCCAATGTTCTCCGAGCTTAATCTAAAGTAAAAACAAACTGTAGCTCATACTGAGCACTTCAGTTGTTAAGAAGGTTGGCCAAACTCAGTTTGTACATCGAAATGGGGGATATATTATATAATTCCTTTTGTACACAAGAATTAGCTTTGTGTGATAGCTTTTAGCGAGAGATTCTGTTTCGTATTTTAAATTATTGGTCTATCCTGTTGACCATTAGGGTCTTCTTGATATTTTAACTAAAAAGTGCATAAGTTAGCCTCTTTATTAAGATGCTGAAATTTTAGGAATCTAAGTTTTGGCAACCAATCGAATTTTCAGGTTGTAGACTAGAGATTACCACTTTTTAAATAGTTTTGTTATCGAAAATGCAGTTATTCTTTCAAGGTCGAATAATTTAATTAAATATTCAACTAGTTACCACCGTCCCAGCCAAAGCCATTCGGCGTATCGCCACGTAATTTTGAACCACGGTCAGATGACGAGGCAACATCTGAGCTGGCTCCCCGCTCTCTAAATTTCCACACCAACCCAACGTGAGGACTTTCGCCCACGGCAGATTTAAGGTGCCCAGCCGCCTCTTCATCATACGATTACAGACATCCATGTCCTGACCCGGATTCGAACCAGGAACATTCCGATCTAGATGCTAACACCTTAACCCCCATACCTTTTGGTCGGAAATTAAATTAAGCATTCAACTAGTTAACACAGTCGCAGCCAAAGCCATTCGGTGTATCGCCACGTAATTTTGAACTACGGTCAGATGATGAGGCAACATCTGAGCTGGCTCCCCGCTCTCTAAATTTCCACACCAACCCAACGTGAGGACTTTCGCCCACGGCAGATTTAAGGTGCCCAGCCGCCTCTTCATCATACGATTACAGACATCCATGTCCTGACCCGGATTCGAACCAGGAACATTCCGATCTAGATGCTAACACCTTAACCCCCATACCTTTTGGTCGGAAATTAAATTAAGCATTCAACTAGTTAACACCGTCGCAGCCTAAGCCATTCGATGTATCGCCACGTAATTTTGAACCACGGTCAGATGACGAGGCAACAAGTGAGCTGGCACCCCATTCTTCAAGCTTTCACACCAACCCAAATTAAATTAAGTATATAAAGAATGCCAATTTCTCTTAGTCTTTTTTATATTTGCAATGTACATGAAAGAAGAGATATCAAGCTTGAGTTGGGAAGCCTAGCAATTAAAAGCCAAAATTTTATTATTTTAATTTTTTGGGATATAGGTAAGTGATTCTCATTTTTTAAATTCATTTTGTATCGAAAATACAGTTGTTCTATCAATTTAGAAGCATTATGTTGTGAATATAAAGAAAGACAGTTTCTCTGGAAGTCTTTTCAAACAGGCAACTTGAATGTAACGATATCCAGCTTGGCAGGGAAACCTAGCAATTAATAGCCGAAATTTTATGAATTCAAGTACAAGTGAAGTGTTTTTTTGGGAAATGATTGTCCCCATTTTCGTTCTTGAGTAATGAAAAAGATCGATTTCTTGGTGTGATGGATCTCAGGGTGTGGCCAGCGTCGAGAACTAAGAATAAAGGACATAATTTCACATTTTTCTATTTGCTCCAAAAAGTGAAGAACTAGCCCCATTTAGTTCATTGACATTTATGTAACTCGTGGGCAGAACATTTATGAGGTGTCATACGTTGCACAAAATGAATTAACTACGGTTAAGCTTCTATAGCGAAAAAGGCAATATTACAAAATGTGGTTTATGAGAGTAATTTGAACAATTTAATCATCTCATTCAAATGTGGCCTGTGTTCCTTTCACAACCAAAAACGCTTACAGGTATGTAAATCCAATTAATAATTACTACGATTATTGTATATATCTTGCAATAAATTCGGTATTAGGTTAGATGCTTTGTAGTGCCACTTTTTTTTAAGAAAATATTAACTGAAAACATTTTTAGCATGTGTTAACCTATATATGTCAATGCTATAATATTTACATATCAATTTTAAAAACCTCTTTTTAAAAATGTAAAATTAATAAATTAACTAGTAAGGATATTCGGTGTATCCGATTTATAAAAACTATATATTTATATCGTTTTTCTCTCTCATTCTTAAATCCTCCTTCAATTATTTTGTTCTAACGAACTGTTTTTCCATCTGCTCCATTTATAATTTCAGAAAACTCTGTGTACAAATATGTATCGAGTTTTATTGAAAATTTTAACCACATAAATGCATGCTTGTTTAAACGAACATCTATCACAACGTAAATATTTTCTAGTTGCGCAATATTGTTCTGTTTGTTCAGCATATAACTACAAATAATGGCATTTTGAGAATTTAGCAAAATCTAAATCCACAGAAAATTATTCCTGAATGTTTTTGCACTTGTACAAAAGTTTCATTCAAATTGAAAAACATTGCAAAATGTTTGCAAATTTAAAATATTTACGAACACAAAAAGAAGTGTATCTAACTTATAAAGAAGAATGAAGAAGTGGCAGTTCTTAGAATTTGTATAAATAAAGAATACTTTATAAGCTTCTGGAAAGATATACATGATTTAGGCTTCAACAATTTTTAATTTAGTGTAATTAATTCGAAAGTAGAAATGAGAGAATAATTAAGTTTGTATTTGATGCAAAGATCCTCGTAAATTAGTGGTGGCGAAAATAGTATTTTACGTTGAGTTTGTTTTTAATAAACTCTTCTGATACAAAAACAAGTAGATAACAAAAACTTTAAATGTTAAAGAAACGTACCAGATAAACTGCCGAAAAAGTTACAAAATTCATTACAAAATATGATTCCAGTGTCCAAAATGAATTATTTAAATACATTAATATAATATAGCCTAAAATAAATTACAAAAAATTTAAATGTTAAAGAACCGAACTAGATAAACTGCCGATAAAGTTACTAAATTCATTACGAAACATTATTCGGGTGCCTAAAATAAATTATGCCCTATAAATAAAACAACACAGGCATTTCGATTGTTAAAAGAACAGTTATTTTGAAGAATTTCTTTCTTTCTGTGATCCACACACACACACACACACACACACACACACACACAGTAATCCCTTAAAATAGTACGCTTTTAATTGTATCGTGCACTTCCATTCAAACTGCCTAATTATATACACAAGCAATTAGAAGTGTAAACTCAATTTACTTTCGGAGCTTAAGCTCTTAATTTATTTTGATTACATTCCAATATCAAAACGTTCCAACAATGAAATGCAACTATTCTTTTGTCTGCTATCACATTAAAACAAGCACTATTTTATGGTACTTTATTTCAGACAATATACTCGTATTTGCATGCAATCGATAAACGGCGAGAATTGAAACTGCGTCGGCCTCCTCTGCAGATCTCGCTTTATTTACCGCTACATAATGGTCGCTTCCATTGCCCTTAAGATACGTCTGGTACCTTAACTATGGTAGTTGGACAAGGTACCGTATGGGAAGTTAGGAATGCAATCTACTGTACTCCAACGAGTACTCCAATTGTATGTGAATTCAACTATATTCGTTGGAGACAATTATTTTCGCAGGGATACGTTAAAAAAAATATTTCAAAACAATTTACTTCATTACATTGCATTTATATATTACAGGTATATAGAGTACCTTAAGTACGATTATCTGACCTGGTACTGTATGGGATGTAATGAATTGCAATCCAAGGTACCCTAAATAATTCAACTTTATTTAGCGAAGAGAAAATTATTTTCTCGGCGTTTAATTCTAATACCACATTTTAAAGTAATTCAGTTTATTATTTTTGCCTTTAAAAGTACTTTAATTAGGATGGACTAACAAGGTACTAGATGGGAAGTTCTGAATTGTAATCCAAGGTACCCTAAAAATTTCAACTTCGTTTGAAAAAGAGAAAATTATATTATCTGTGTTAAGTTCTGACAGTATTTCAAAATAATTTCCTTCATTCCATTGCCTTCACATGTATGTAAAGTATCATAACTACTATTAGCTGACAAGGTGCTAAATAGGAAGTTATGAATTCCAATCTAATATAATCCAAGTAATTAAACTTTATTGGCGAGGAGAAAATTATATTCCTGGCGTGTTTATTTCTAAGACGTTATTCCAAAATAATTTACTTCGTTCATCTTGCCTTTAAAGGTACGCCAAGTACCTTAACTACGATGGTATTGTAGACAAGGTACTACAAACGTATTGTATGTGAAATCGTGAATTGCAGTCAAAGGTACCTAAAACGTTCAACTAAGTTTTTTGAGTAAAAACAGTATTTCAAAATAATTTATATATGGAAAGTTTTCTTATTTAGCGATTGTAGTTGTAACAAGTATTGTCGGATCAATGTTTCTATTAGTGTTATGTTTGGTTTGTTTTCATTTTTCAGGTGTTGAATGCACTTTGAAATCAGCTCACGTTTTGAGATCAAGCTTAAGTGCTTTGAGTTTCAATTTTTAAAATATTGTAGTTGAAAAAAAAAATTGCAAAATCTTTAATAAATCTTTGCATTAATTTTATTGTAGTTTGATACAAATGCATTTATTTATATATAGGTAGCGTACTTGAAGGTTATGTGCAAGAGAGTATTTAAAAATGCATGGACGGTTTTCTAAGGTAGCATTTGTTTACTATGAAGTTTTGTTGAATTAATGCTTGCCATACGATAACTATACATTACACACTATTTCCATCTTTTTGCTGTAACATGCACTCCAACAGCTGCTCATTATTTTTTTACCAGGTTTCAATTTTAAATTTAACCAAAGTATTATTGGAGGTAGATGAATTGATTTTATTTTTATGAGTTTTATCAGTTTGTTCAGATTCAATTACTTGGCATTTAAATTGAGGGCATAAAAAGTTGCTTTTAAAAGTAAAATAGTGCTGACCTGATCTCTTTGAATTAATATATTAACCTTTCTGGTGTAGGCCGTAGTATCCCGGCTGGAAGAGCATCGAATTTTCAACCGGAGGGTTATGAGTTTCGAGTTCGAATACAACCAAAAACCGTAGTGTACAAAAGGAGCTGGTATATGTTAAATCTGCAGTGGTCTCAGATGTCCTCACGTTGAAGTGGTGTAGAAATTTGGACAGTGGGGTGCTTAGCTCTGATGCTCCCTCGTCATCTGACCATGGTACAAAATTACGTGGTGTTGTCCTCGAATCTTTCCCTTTACGATTGATCCTGGATCGTTGTCAATAGCTCATTGTGTTTCTCCTAGGACCAAGTTAATTAAAATATATACCTACCTTTCTGGTGGTTTACCTCCGCTTTGAAATCTACCATATAGTAGTCAGCCTCCGGTGCTAAAACCTGCTCCTAACTGTCACCAGTTCAGAGGACAATTTGTTAATCTTATTTCAATTTTCTTTCCCCTTGGAAGTATAAGGGCAGATTTGTCTCTACTAGATATCCTGACATTAGCAAAACTCACTATATCTAGATGGGCGTGATATTTGGCGAAAAACCTGGAAGGTTAATGAACAGTTTCGTTAGTTACTCTTATATTGTTATGTATCACTAACTCGCCCTGCTTGTGTATTTTTACACGCTTAGCGTCGTACTTCGAATATTGTAGTATTGTTTCCCTTACAATCAACATAATTACTAAATAATTACCTCTATTGGATGAAAGTATCTTGTGAAAGTTCCTGTTGGTCAGTAAGGAGAAAATTGGTTTGATATAATCTAGTCCAAACTGCAGGGTGTAGAATGGATATAGGATATAGTCGTGCGAAACCCTTAGAGAGATAATGAAAAGAAAAGTTGTTAACTTAGTGTTACAATATATATAAAATCCTCTTACGTTAAAAAAATCGCTTTAAATTTAATATACATGACAGACTATGGATACAATCTCCCATAAAGGGTCTGTTGGAGGTTTAACTAATTCACGCTATCCCTCAAACCCATACCATTACCAACAATTGAAAAATAACCTGTGTATCAACTTGCTACATTACGAAAAGAAAGAGCTAAAAAATGATTCAGGATGAAAAACCAATTGATCCTTTAAATTCATTCCCCAAGTTCATTTGCGTAGGTAGAAATTTTAACTAACGTTGCACTGGAACAACGCAACGGAAATTAGCTATGGGCTGAGATCAAACCCGAAGGGAAAAATCCGAGGACTCGTTTGTGTATGAGCATACGCCTTCGACAAAGTATCAACGAATGCCACTTAGTAAATATATTGCGATACCTTCCTCCAAGCATCTGCTTCATTTCTGTGCTTATCTAAGGCACTTCTTTGCGTGAAGGAAATTGGAAACATTTGTTAAGCAAAACAATTTACTTAGTGTTACAATATTTGTAGCATTCTTTTACGATAAAACAAAAAAAAATTTGCATTTAAATTTAACAAACATGACAAACTAAACTAACAATCTCCCTTAAAGTGCTTGCTGGGAATTCAACTAAGTTATTTTATCCTCCAATATCAATGTCCGCACCAACAATTCAAGAAATAACTCGCGTATCAACTTGTTGTATAATGAAAAGGAAGAGCTTAAAAATGATACGGGGATAAAAAACTCAGTTGATCCTTTAAATTAGTTCCCAAAGTTCGTTTGTGTAGGAGAATACGCTTTCGACAAAGTATCAACAAATGCGACTTTGTAAATCTTTGTGACAACTTTCTCGCAAACAGCTGCTTCATTTCTTTGCTTATCTAAGGCACTTCTTTGCTTGGAGGAAATTGGAAACACACACACACATTTGTTAAGCAAAACAATTTACTTAGTGTTACAATATTTGTAGCATTCTTTTACGATAAAACAAAAAAAAAATTTGCATTTAAATTTAACAAACATGACAAACTAAACTAACAATCTCCCTTAAAGTGCTTGCTGGGAATTCAACAAATTTATTTTATCCTCCAATATCAATGTCCGCACCAACAATTCAAGAAATAACTCGCGTATCAACTTGTTGTATAATGAAAAGGAAGAGCTTAAAAATGATACGGGGATAAAAAACTCAGTTGATCCTTTAAATTAGTTCCCAAAGTTCGTTTGTGTAGGAGAATACGCCTTCGACAAAGTATCAACAAATGCGACTTTGTAAATCTTTGTGACAACTTTCTCGCAAGCAGCTGCTTCATTTCTTTGCTTGTCTAAGGAATGGCTTGTCGGAAATTAGAATCCTTTGTTAAACTTATTCCCTCTAACGCAGTTTAAACTGGGTACTCGGCAGGGAAGTATGCGAACGGAAGAAACGTGTTTGGTAAATAAGAAAAAGAAATCCACAGAAATCGAAAATAGGTTGCTTCCTTTAAGCAAAGACTCGTCCTTATTTTTGATCGGTCTTTTCATTGTTAGCTGCTCCGAAACACTCATTAACGCCTTCCTTTGTGCAAAAATGGGTTTCAAAAAACTTTTCCCTCGGCAACTTTTTTCTTTTTTTAATTTTTTGAGAATATGTGGGAGCCGCGTGTGGAACAAATCGCCTTTCTGATGGGGATTTTGGGTGAAACTTCCGTTTGGTAGTTTAATGATACATCGCAGATTGAGAAAAACTTTTTTTCGGGGAGAGAAGTTTAATTTCCGATGATTTGAGCTGTAGTGGGCTCCACAATTTGATGGATATTAAAAGAATTCTTTCACAGCTTCCGATTCTCGTTCGGGATTTTTCCCGTGGAGCTTTTTTCGGAGATTAGGAGTCGCAGATGAGGCGAGTCTGTTTACTCGTTCATTTCTCGGAAGCTGTTCCGAACGCCTCCAGTTTTCGTGCTGCAATATGCTGTCTGTGAATGTATTTTTTAATGGGTGATAAAATATATATTCTCTGTTGCTGGTTTTTATACTGCACTGCCGTGCGAAACTTAAGTAACACCACTACTTTTAAAGATTGCAACTTCATAATTAAACGAAACAGCCTGTAGCGATTTTCATAACCGAGGATATTCAGTAGAAAACTGGCGCATCTTCAAATTGTGGTATCCTAACATCAGAAATTCTAACACAGAAATGGATACGAACGCATTTTTAGTGTGAAAGGCGGGATGATGCCAATCTTACACTAGTACCCGAGAGCAGAAAGTGCTTAAAACTGCGACGTACGACGCAGAACAAACAAAGTCTTTGCAGAAACAATTTATCCTTAATTTTATCAAAATTTTGGCCGATTTTTTTTGAATCCTAAGTTACGGTGTTCCGCAGTGCAAAGCGCGCTCCTTGTCAAACCTTCTGTTTTTTTCTAGCTACGGAACAACCTCCCTAAACCACCCAAATTACCACAAAAACTTTATAAATAACACTTCTATGTCAATGACAAAATATTTAACTACAAAAGTTATCGACAGTTGTAAATACTGAAATATGCCTTGGTTTTAAATAAAGTAAGTTGATTTGGATGTTTTATTATAAATATGTAATACATATTTTGCCGATAATTGTGTTTTAGGCCTGTTTTTGATTTTACTACAGTTTTCAAAATTAGGACAAAATGCCTGCAGAACAATTGCAATTCCTTTTAGTTGTGTTGCAGAACACTGAATATAATTCTGCACCTGGTATCCCCGGTACCATAGTATAGGTGACACCCATTGAAAATCTTTGTAAATGTAGGCTAATATCTAGAAAGGGATTCGTATATTAAAGCACTCAGGACTAGGAAATAAATGCAAAAGGCAGTGAATTTATTTCATGCTTAATTTAACGAGTCCTCTTCTTTAAAAAAGCAACGAGTATCTCGTATCAACCCTATTGTTGACTGTCTTGTGATGACGTATCTCGTCATTAACAAAACTGCCCAAATCTTGGTGGACAAAACATCTCGTCATTATAAAAACTGACCTTGTCTTGATCGACGAAATATTCCATCATTACAAAAACTGACCAGAGATGTTGATATCATCATAGTCAAAAATAGGCAACAACTTAGGGACGATATATCTAGTTACTAGCAAAACTGGTCAAATATTGATGGAACAGATATCTCGTTATTAGAAAAACTGACCAGATCTTGATCTAGTCACTATCAAAAAGCGGAAACATCTTGATGACGAGGTACCTCGTCATTAGCGAAATCGGTCATATCTTAACTGACGGGATTTCTCACCGAAACCACTTGGAGGGTTATTCATATCCCGCGATATCACATAGCAAGGTGTATTGATTAATTTCTCTTTTGTGAAATAATAGAGATGCATTGGGAATGGTCTGGTGATTAAGGTGTTGGCCTCTTGTCCGGAAGGTTCCTGGTTCGAATCCGGGGCGACAGGGCATAGACATAAATTGTGCTGTTCTTTGTTAGGGGCAATGATGGTCATCCCACTGGGTGCTCCTTCACAAGTGGTTATCACTTCCGGTCTTGTAGTGGCCAATGATTAAGTTTATATGTGCCCACCATTGGAAAAAAAAGTATTGCTGATGAATCACTGAAAATATCGGTCAGCACATAGAAGCTTACTAACGAGGAACCCAACACTAATATTAAATAAACTAACCTACAAAACATATTACAGTACATGTATGAACAAGTAAAATAAAAACGTTTGAATTTTAGGATTCATATGAGAACCCCAACCACCCCTCTTTGTGTGCTCATCATTTATAGTAGAGCAAATTTAAACTACCATTTCCCTAGCGAATAACACCTTGTGTAAATTGATATGCACATAATTTATAGGGGGGGGGAAGGATTGTGTTCATATAAAATTGTAGATTAGATGAATTACATAATTTCCTATTGCAGCGCCGAATTTTGCCATCAGATATCAAATCAATATAATATATTAACCTAATAATAAAGTTTCAGGTCATTTGTCCAGACATTTTTGAATCATAAGCATGTGGAAATTGGATCCCTTGCAAGAATTTAGTTTCCCAGTCCCTATATCTTACAAAATAATTGCTTTATCACACTGATGTAAGTAAGAAGTTATCGTTAAAAAATGAACTAATAAGTTTTCAGTTCTGTTTGCGATGTTTCAGTTAACGCCATTTATTTCTTTTAATTTTTAATAGCCTAATTACTTGTAATGATTTTTTGTTGTTTTATAATGTGTTTGTATAGGTTGTTTAGCATTTAAAAAATAGCCTTATTTTAACAGTTAGATAAAGGACTCCGAACTTTGTCAGATACCTAAATACCTCTATTAATTCCTCTCAA
This sequence comes from Metellina segmentata, assembly GCA_947359465.1. Lineage (NCBI taxonomy): Eukaryota > Metazoa > Arthropoda > Arachnida > Araneae > Tetragnathidae > Metellina > Metellina segmentata. Next base: position 97,306,618 of record OX375872.1, on the reverse strand, counting down.
CAAAAAGCTGCGCCTGATAGGTAGAATGTATGCAATGTGTTTATTATGTCTAACCCACCAATTAAATCCCCCTTTCCTTTGCTTAGTGTGTGTGTTATTGGATATTTCTTTCGCTTCCCCCAGTCATTGTGAGGTATTGGAAGTGAAGTTCTTTCTCTCTTCTGAACTGTGATATTTTCCGTGTTAGACTGATATAAACACTTCGATCCAAGAACGTTCTTCCTTTGTGTTCGTGTCATTCTCAGCGTGCTTTATCACTCTTACTCAACCATTGTTCAAAGGAATCAATTGGGGAAACATTTTACTCGTTGCATCTGCTGTTATCACGCTGCTTATGGCCAATTGCAGGGAGACAATTTCTTTTGCGAATATAGTGCCAGAAGAGTACTGACGAATTTTTTTTTCGAAACGAAACCATTCGAATCTGATTTGTTTCAGTAGTGGAAGTTTCTTGGTTTTATTTGTACCAAACATTTCACGCATAGTAATAAAAATTTATTTCATGTAAAATCAAATTCGGCATATACAGTGTGATTTTTTTTTTAAACTGACACTATTCAGAGCCACCTGTAGCTCGATCTAATAACCAAAATGGCACCAAACTCGGTATAGAGACTAAAGATGACATGGAAAGTAAGATTCCGTGAGAAAAAAATTTAGTTCCAAAAATCGGCGATAGAGGGTATTTAAGGCGCATTCCAATGTAAAAAGTGTAACAAAAAGAGAAAAATAATAACACTTACAAAATTACAGGCAAATGTTAAGCTTTATTCACCACATTCACTTCTCCACATAGTAGGGGAGAACTCGTTGAAAGACTTTCAATACTGTGGAAAAATGCATGTCCAATTGTCGCACTACACCCCGGTAGCTGCTTCTACCAGCAATGGTTCCCTGTGATCTGTCGACGATTGCAGTTGCAACATCTGTTATCACCTCTTCTGACATAGGTTTAAGTCCCCCTGCCTGCACGAATTGTCAGTGACCCTGTTTCCTCGAACTTCTTATTCATTCCCTTAAAAGCATTAAGCGATAAAGGCCTCTTACGTTGCTTCTGTCGGGTTCTAAACTCACGAAGAGATGTGGATGCATTGCACTTATTAAGATAGAATAGCTTCACAGGTAAAGCATGTTCTGGTAATGTGAGTCGCACATTCACTTGAGATGGCTCACTTCAGCTGAGTATATTTTTCGGAGTTGTCTGCATGTATTTATAGCCCAAATTACTGGCGCTGTTGTCACATACGAAATAATAAATTTGCATTTTGCTTTGATACCCGTGTTTTATGCTAATTCTCGGTTTGGTAAGCTACAACAGCGTCATAAATACCCCTATCGGTGATTTTTGGAACTAATTTTTTTTTCACGGAATCCTACTTTCCATGTCATCATTAGTCTCTTTACCGAGTTTGGTGCCATTTCGGGTGTTAGATCGAACTACAGGTGACTCTGAATATTGTCAGTTTTTAAAAAATTGCTCTGTATATATATACATATATACCAAACAGATGGGGTGCAATCAACCAGAAAACAAAAACTAGAAAAAGTTCCACTAGGACTTTCATTTTCGAAAACTTCCACCGGACAGCAAGATGTGATGGTATAAGGGAAAAAATACATGCTTAAATAGGGGGATGGTCCCCCCATATGCTGCAATTACACTAACAACCCTTCTGGGCATACTTTCAACAGGGTTTGGATACACAGCTATGGGTATTTGTGTCCATTCCTGCTGCAAGAATGTCGCCAGCTTAGCTGTAGATTTCGGACGTGGTTATCTGGTCCGTAAGGTCTAACTTGTCCCACAAATGTTCTATGAGGTTTAGGTCGATTCTCTGAGCAGGGCAGGGAAGAAGTTTTACATCCGTATCTTGATACCACTGCTTAACATAGGCTGCAAAATAACATGGAGCGTTGTCGTCCTGGAAGTAACATTCGTCCATTCCATAAACCTGTCAGAACGTAGGAAGAACCAGACCGTCCAAAATTTTCATGTAGGTGTCGGCGTTCAATTGACATGCAAAGGTCCCAGGCGATAACACGAAATACACCCCAAACAAGTAGTCGGATTTTTTGCAAATCCGCTGGCGTCTGGACCGTTATTGTAGGGTAGTGTATAATTATATATATATATATATATATATATTTCTAAAAGATTCTATTCTACATAATGAGTAAGAAAATGTGTTATAGGATAACAAAAAATTCTATTCCAAGGAAAGATAACTAGAATCGTTGCAAAACACTATATTGTAAGTAAAGAACCAACAGAGAATCTTTCTAAAGATTGAAATACTCCATAGATTCCTTAAATCGATAGGGATATATAGTTGGCATTTTTTTTTCGCAGTAAATGTCCAATAGTTATTCCATTTGGACCAAAACTCTTGGAAAGACGATCGTAGTTTTAAGTAGTGCCTCTTTCACTAACTGTAGTAAAATGCCAGTGTATGGAATCAAAGCATTTCAAACAAATGCTCTACATCTACAACTAATTTCCAAATGTCTCTTCATTTTTTCCAATCAATCGGATGAAATGTCTTAAAATTCTTTATGGTTAATGCGCAATACAACGCTATGTGATCTATGGGAAGAAAATGGTTTTTTCGGCTATCCATCAGGCTAATACCATCAATTTTTGATCATTTGTTCCCCTATAAATGTGTTTCTTTGATTTGATAGTTTGATCATGATTTTTTATATTATCTTTTAATATCCTCCATCAGATATCAGGTGTAGCAGATAGAAAAATATGGCAACTTTTAGAAGAAAAAGTTAATAATGGAAGAATAAGGGCAATATATATATCTGTATATATATTGCCAATATATATATCTCTAAGGGCAATATATATATATATGCTTTTTGTTTTTTCTTCTTCTCATATATTTAATGGGTCATGTATGATACTTTATCATTATGTTTCTATAAATAGAACACCTTTTGCTAGCTACCGGATGCCTTGTAGGACAGTTTTTAAACACATTGTCTAAGAACAAAGAGCCTCTTATAAAAGATCTATGCACATTTTGTAAGTTTTTGATAACACCTGATTTAGTGATTATTATTTTTTAATACAACATACACAACTACTTTCTAATTGTTTAAGTGAAGCAGAAGTGCTTTACATTAATCTAACAGTTAAGTGGTTTCAAGAAATTGAAAATTCTTGTTCAAAGTACCTTATTTGTAGTCATTCTTTCCTCTTTGCATTTGTTGAACAATGTTGCGAACACAGAAAAATGAGTTGTTGAAACCCTTTTAGCAATAAGTTCTCTTAAAAATAGAGGAGGTGATATTTCCTTTGCCAAAGTGCGTGGACATAGTGGGATTTACGGGTATGAAAGAGCTTTTTTATGGTCAAAGACGCTTTTAATTTAGTAGTTGATGTAAATGTTAACACACATTGCTAAGTGGTACTTGAAGGTATTATGTTGCGACAAGTTTGTTGCTAAGTGGAACAAAGTGTATGAGAAAGTTCGGTACACCGAAATATTTTCCCTTGTATTCAGCATGAATTTAGTTCAAAATTTTTTTCTTCAAAAAACTTTAAAGTAGAGAAAGTTTTATTTAGACATGGAAATGTTGCAAAATACTAGGATTAACCTTCTGACTAATGATCTTTGCGATTGTTCAAAGAAGCAGCCACAAGATGTGGATCATTTGCTTTTCAGTTGTCCTTACATTTGATAACTCCAGAGAATGTGTCTTTAAAACCATTTGAGAAGATTGAGCAAAACATGGCCAGTGAAACTCAATATTTTTGTTAGATCTAAAATTCGCTTTTATTTTCATTTGTTAAGTTCATCTAGAATCTTGTAAATTTAATTAAATTTTATATTCCACTGTTTCTTTTTTTAATAAACTTACTTCTGTAAGCCCCGTGTTGTACTTTTGGCTGTTCACGAGAAGTTTGCGTTTTGTTCAATAAAAAAGTGTGATTATTTCATAATGTATTGATAGGGAGACACTTTGGCACTTTTCTAATATATCTTTCATTTTGGATTATTCACAGTAATTTAGGGACATAAATCAAGATCAGGCACTATTTCTGCAAGGGTATATTTTGTATTTAAATTAAATTTTGAAAGTAAATTCAAACTTCCAAATGCGTCTCTAACAATGTAATAGGTTTATAAATTTAGAACTAAAACATCAAATGTACAAAACAGTGTAATAAGAATAGTTTCAACTTTAATTTTGTATTAAATTTTGTAAGTTAAGCACAGTTTTCCAAAAATCTTAACAAAATAAAGTTATAATTCTTAAAGGAAATATAATATTCGAAAACTTTCCACATTCTTCGTAAACGTGTATTTTGCGACCCCATTGTTATTACAAATGCTAGTTATGGTATGTATACTTTTATTTGGACGAATCACATGTTTCCAGTTCCTTGTATTATTATTTCATTTCCAAAAGAATGTAATTTAAATAGATCGTAAGATGAATTAACTGGTACACTCGTTTTATTGTCCTCAAAAGAACACAACGGAACAAGAAACTACGTACAATTAAAAGAGAACATTGTTTCATTCTTTATAAAATTGTCGACTCTTACATAAAACATATTAGCACTTTTAAACTCTTAAAATTACTATTGAAATAACTAGAAGATGTATAAAAATACAACTTCTAAAACTTTACACATTCTTGGTAAACATTTACTGTACGACCTCAGTATTGTTACAGTTGCAAATAACAGGGAATATAATTTTTTCCCGGTATAATCATCTTTATCCGATTCTTCCTGGAAAATTTAATTTCTAAAAACACTGAAATAATTTTAATTCGAATAGATCTTAAAAGGAATTTACTGCCACACTCGTTTCATTATCCCCAGAAGAAACATAACAGAACAAGAAACAATCTCTATTCAAACCAGAACCTTGTTTCAGCCTTTATAAAAATATCGACTCAAACATAAAACACGGTATCGCTTTTAATCTCTTAAAATTACCAGTGCGATACAAAACCTCACTATTGCATAACAGTCGTTAATTAACGAAGTACCAAAACTATTTTTCCGACACATTCATCTCTTTCTAATTCAATGCAAATTGAAGCCACATAGCGTTAAAAAATTTTATCAATTCAAATAGACCTCGATAATGAATTCATTGACTCAACGCGCCCCATTGTTCTCGAAAAGAGCAATCTAATGAGACAAGAAACAATTCACTCCCAAACAAAACCTCGTTTCACAAAATTGCCAATTCAAACGCAAAACGTTTTAATCTCCGAACTTTTCCTCCGGAGGGCAAAAATAAACACGACGCAAAAAGAAATCACTCTTTGAATGAAAATAGACCGGATCCCTGGAATGAGTTTAAAATTCAACACTAGAGACGCATTTTATTAAATCTCTAAATCAATTGTTTTGATACGGAGAGAATTGCAGCCGTGAAGAAGACAAAACACAACAAATACTAGATATGGCTTCCAGACTTCAACGAGAAGAGGAGGAAAAAGGTGAACGATAATAAATCGTTGACAACCTGTTTTGTTTGTTTTCGCCCGCTTTCAGACCCTTTATTGTGAGAATAATGTGCATGACTTAAATAAAACTACCTTCGTTGTCATAAAAAAACTAGAAAGAAATAAATGAATAAAGAGCAAGAAAAATTCTCGGGAGCCAGATGTTAAAATCGAAAGCACGTTTTTCTCCCGTTCTTCATCGGAGGAATGTTGTGCTTTTCTACTGGTCTCTTCTTTATTTTCCTTTCTTTATTTTTTTTAACTCCGTAGATTTAATAAATGCATCCAGGCAATTATGTCAGCTAATGGACTTCTTGAAATGGTGATACGTTTAATCATTTGGCGAGAAGGGGGAAAAACGTGGTTTTAAGGAGATGGCTGTTTTCTCTTTTTACGGATTAGAAATACACACACAGAGAAGGGGGCCATCGCTATATCATAAATATGCGTTTCGCTTAGCTCTACTTCCCTTTCGGGTTATTTATTTTCCGTTAGTTTCACTTATATTTAACACTGCGAAAGCAAACATTATTGGGATTGGTGGAGTAAGGCTTCTTTTCTTAATTATTCTCAATAAATTTATAACGCGTTTAGTTGGCGAAGCGATATATTTTAATTTACTTTCTTAGGTATTTATTTGTATATTTAAATATTGGATCAGTTTAAGCACCTTACCTCAGTTTAAAATACGCATTTTTTTTAAACACGCATTTGTGTTGCAGTAAAGTGAGTTTAGTTTGCCTGTTAACTTTCCAAGTGGTTTCGTCCAGATATCTCGTTCATCAAGATGTGACTGAATTAACAAATGACGAGATATCTCGTCCTCAAGATATTTCCGATTGTTTTTATCATGACGAGTTAAAGATCTGGTGAGTTTTCTTCTAATGATCGTCATCAAATTTTGTTCCAATGACGGAATATACCGTCCACCTACATCTGGTCAGTTTTGCTATTGACGAGATACCTCGTCCAACCGGATTTGGTCCGTTTTCCTAATGACGAGATATCTCGTCGAGACTACAACCAGGTGGGTTAAAATTTGGTATAGAAAGATAGCCAATCTTCATTAAAACGTTCTTTAGAATAGAGAGCAAGCTACAATTTGTAGACAATTTTTTTCTTCCAGGTATTTGAATTTTAGTTGTAATTTTATATTTTATTTTTAACAATCATACTTTTACTTGAGCTGTCTTTATTTCATATGAAGCATTATTTTATATTTTTTAGCGTTATCTTCTTTAGTTAAGTTCTTATTCTTATGTATTTAATCTATTTTAGATGTGAATCTTCCAATACAAACCTGCAATACTTTGCACACATTTTCTGGGTGACTGTTTCTAATTTGATTTTTACTAAACTTTCCTCATTCGATGTTAAATCTCTTAGCATCCCTGGATTTCCTATTGGTGTAGTACTCTGCTTTTGACTTCAAACACACATAACTAAATAGCCACATCCATAGGTTGAAAGAATTCATGGATTGCTTCTACCCTTAGAAACATTCTATTGTTTTTTTCGAAGAATAGAATTATTTGGAACAATGTTATCTGACCGCAGAATCCTTTGGAAAAATTTTATCTGACCGTTGTTCAAAATGAAGACGCATTGTCGTTGGATTTCTCTCTTAGGGATTCATACCCGACCCTCACCTGTTGTGTTCCTCCAGTTAGGCAAAATTAAAAAAAAAAAAACTTTAGAATAATTATATCGGACTTTTATTGGAAGATATTCTTTAAAAAGATTATTTGGTTCTTTTTTTTAATATAATCCTTTTGAAAGACTATAATATTCTTTTCCTCAGAAAAGTATCATTTGGAAGAATGTTATTGATTATATCTTAGGAATGTAACCGTACGTAAATATTCCATTGATTCTTTCCGTATTATAGAATCCTTTCGAACAATTATATTGGTCTTTCCCTAGGAATAGATACATTTGGTGAGATTCTATTAGTTTTTTTTTTATTAGAATATAAACCTTTCGAAGGGTTGCATTGGTCTTTTTCTCAGAATAGAATCATTTGGATGGATTCTACTGTTCCTCTCTTTGGAATATAATTCTTTGAAAAGATTTCACTCGTCTCTGTACCTTATAATAGAAGATTTATAGAAAATTCTACTGAGCGAGAAGATTAAAAATAGTAAGAAGTGTTACAGGTTCTAAGTTACGATTAGAATTGAAATCATTAAAGGATTAAGAGCCTCTAATTTCATTGTTCATGCAATTCAGTCGAATATTTGTTTCTTTCTGCAGATGCTATTGACTTTAAATCAAAATATGGCTGACAGTAAACAGTTTTAAAGCAGGCCAGATTATATAGTATATATGTTACTATCTGCATTTTCCATTGAAACAGTGGGACTAAAGTGTCGTTAATTGTTTTAACTTTCGGAGCCACAAGATATAATACAAAATTCTTGAATATTTTTTTACCTTCCGTAGGATATAAAATGTATTGATTTTACCCCACACCACACTTAATGACTAAAAGGACCCCACCTAATGGTGGAAAGAATCCATAGTTTCTTTCAATCTACAGGTGTGGTTTTCAAAAATCGTCGATCGAAATATATATGAGGGTAAAGAAATCTATAGGGATTCTTTCAATCTATTTGTACGGTTTTGAAAAATTGTCAGTCGAAAGTAAAAAAGGTTAAAAGAATACATGCATTATTTTGACAGTTAAAATATCACAATCATCACTTCGATATAATACAAGAATAAAATTCTTTGAAAAGATATATCTTTCGTTAGAATAGAATTCTTTGGAAAAATATTATTGCACCTTTTGTTGGAATAGAATTCTTTGGAAATATATTATTGTACCTTTCGTTACAATGCAATCCTTTGGAAAGATATTGTACCTTTCATTAGACTATAATTATTTGGAATGATTTTGTTTGTAATTTCCTTAGAAAAGAAAGCTTTGGAAAGATTTTATTGGTCACTTACTTTCAATAAAATTCCTTGGAAATATTGTCTTGGTCCTTTCCGAAGAATAGAATCCTTTAAAGAGATGTCCTATTGGTTAATAAGGTTAAAACAAGTTAGAAGTCATACTGGGGTGACTGGAGGTTGCTAAGTGTAGTTAAGCGCGTGAATTCATCAATGGGGTATACACTAGATTGATGGATCCAGTGGGCATCGTGGTATTTATTTAAAAGTATTAATCTAAATTAAATTCTGGCAATACTGATTCATTTAGTATCTGATGCAACAAACTCACGGTACTTATGCAATTTAAAATACATAAAAAACACCATTTCACTAGTTTTTCCATTAGTGCTGCTTATTCGTCTGTGGATTGTGCGCAGTAAAAATTCAACCCACTAGATTTTATCCATCTGAACGTCTCTAATAAGGTACTAAAAATTCATAAAGCAGACATTAAGCGCTAGGTTTAACAGACAGTTAACATATAAAATGTTCTCACACATGAACTTTCAGTATGCGGCGTAGATCAACGCATACGTGCAGAGAGAGAGAGAGATGGGGTATTTAATATACTACTTGGTTCATCCAAAGTAAAACGGATTAATTCAACAAAAACTTAACGAAATTCGCGATAAATAGACAAAAAACCAGTGCTGTAAAAAGGGAATTTCGGAAATAAAATCGAAAGCTTCCTTAAATTACCTATTGCTTCGTCGAATAAAATTTTATAGTCAAGCTTCATACTTAAAAAAATGATTAAACAATGAATATAATGTGTGAAGAGGGGTATCAAACGAATGGTTGCAGAGCAACAGTTGTACCTGTGCCTACCGAATTATGCTGCCTACTCCTATAAGCACATAGTCAATATTTAAGCAAGCGCATTTTTATAATCGATACTTCTCGAAATTGAAGGGACATTTCGTCCTGCCTATTGCACTTGTATTCCTCTAGCAGAGTTATATCCTACATAAAAGATTTTTTTAATCCTCTGACGGGGGTTAATATATGCATAATTCTACATTGCAACCTGTAGCCTTTTTTACATGACTTCTAATCAGTTTTGACCTTTTAGGTCAAAATAATCTTTCAGTGGATTTTATTCTCACGAAGGGATCAATAGAATGTTTCCAAACGATTAATTATTAGGTGTTGATCAAGAGATTCTTTCAAAATAATTATATTCGAAGAAATTATAATTAGAAAATTACCCAGCGATTCCATTCTAAGAAAATTATCAATGGAATCTTTCCAAACTATTTTATTCTAAGGAAAGGATCACTGGAGGCGCTTTCTTATTTCAGGAGTATTCTATTCTAAAGAAAATATCAATGGAATCTTTCCAAACTATTTTATTCTAAGGAAAGGATCACTGGAGGCGCTTTCTTATTTCAGGAGTATATTCTATTCTAAAGAAAATATCAATAGAATCCTTAAAATTAAATATATATTCTGAGGTAAAGACCAATAAAATCCTTCCAAAGGATTTTATTTCAATGAAAGAATCAATAGCATCCTTCTAAAGCATTAAATTCTAAGGAAAGAAACAACAGAATCCTTTCATAAGACTATATTTCAAGGAAGACAATGCTAGAACCTTTACAAAGGATTCTATTTATAAAAGTAACAATATAATATTTTTTGAAGTTGAAAGAATCCGTGGATTCTTTTAATTAACAAAGGTGGTTATTCATTATATGTGTTGTGGGATAAAATCAATTCTACAGGATTCGGACGTTCAATTACGCAATTTAATTTCATAGAGAAGTTCTTCCACTTTCCTTGTTTCAAGGGCGTGATAGACCGGTTGGAAGAGTAATGAATTAGCACCCGGTGATATGCGAATTTAAATCCAGCCAAAGACCGCCGTGTAGAAAGGGAACTGGTGCACGTTATATCTGTCAGGCGCAACCTCGTCATCCGACCATGACTCAAAATTACGCGTTGTTATTATTGGATCTTTCAATTTGGGTCTGATCCCGGGCCAGCACCAGTAGCCCATTGTATTGTTTCAGTGCGACGCTAATTAAGATACATAACTTCCTTGTTTGGTAAAAAAATATCTTTGTAAACGTACCTTTTACTCCGAAGATTCCAATAGTTTGTCTACAAACATTATTAAAATGGAAACGGTACAGCCTCAAGATTATTGAGGTCAGATATTCATCGACGTATTCGTTTAGTAGCATAGATTCGGCATTAATACTGCCCTCTGAAATCTCCGAGTGTCCGGCTGTACGCCTGCCCGTCAAGACGGAAATTAACATGTTACGTGGAGTGATGCGGATACTAATACAGCACGACATTCACATAAATTCCCATCTGAGTGGAGCATATGTTATCGTTGTGGAGCACATGTTATCCCGAGAAGAGATAAATGATTTTGGAAACCGCTGTTCCTCAAAGTATCAAAACGCATTTTCTGCGTGTCATGCCATTTCGGATTCCGCAATCATAATCAGTTAGAAACATTCAGAACCGCATCAAACGTCATAACAAAGTTGTAAATTAATGTTGGACTTAGTCGGGTTTGCTATGGTGGGGATTGGATTGGATGTTTGAGTTTTGTGGCGCAAGGTCGAAAAGCGGAGAAACACAAGACAGAATATAACCCTAGAATATAAAAAAACTAATTGAACGTAGAAAAGCGAAAAGGTTTGAATGGGTATTTTCTCTGATCAAATCTCTCTCAAAAATTGTTGTTTTAAAAAGTTTGAGACGTTGATTATTAAAAACAGGTGAGACAACTAAAGTGTGACGAATAAAAAAAAAGAGTAGAGCATTAGTTACAATGTATATATATATATATATACATATATTAAAACTTTCTTTTACTGCTCGTTTCTGTTATTACCGTTTTGTTTTTACTCATGGGTTTGATAACTCTGGACGTACCTCTTGTACCATTTTCCCTCATTCAGGTCTCTTCACTTCATGATGAGGGTAGATATGGGTGAATCGTGTGTGTCCAATGCGAAGGCGGGTTAGTTTGAGAACATTATTCCGCATTGTAGATATTTTATGTGAGTTTTGATGTCGGTTGTTAGTTTTATTTGAAAAAATAATATTTTAGCATTCACGGACATAGATACTGTGGGAGGAAGGAATAGATACTTTTAAGGAACTGTAAGGTTTACAGCTGCTACTTTCAAGTGAAGTGACCTGAATGAGGGAAAACTGCACAAGAGGTACGTCCAGAGTTATCAAACCCATGAGTAAAAACAAAACGGTAATAACAGAAACGAGCAGTAAAACGAAGTCTGGTGCCATGCGACGGAAGAGTAAATGCTAACTCTTTGCTATTTGTCTTAAGGAGGTATCTCGTCACTAAAAAAAAACTTTACCAGATCTTGATGGACGAGTTATCTTGTCCTTAGAAGAAAATTGAAAAATGATCTTAATCTCGTCATCATTAAAAAATTGGCAATATTTTGATGACAATAGATCTCGTCATTAGTAAAATTTGTCAGAACTTGATGGACGAGATATATCGTCGAAATAAATTTTACATCCGAACACAATAGTATTTGATTCACGTTTTCTGAGTAGGTCATAGGTTGCGAGTTCGAAACTCGATCCAATCAAGACCGTCACGTACGTGGAGGCTGTTGATCGTTAAATCTGTCGTTCCCTCAGATGTCCTCACTTGGGCGTGGTGTGTTAACTTGGAAAATGTGTGCCAATTCAGGTGTTAACACATCATCTGACCGTGGTTCCAAATTACGAGGCGTCATCGGATATTTCCCTTCCGAATTGATCCCGGACCTTCGGCAATAACTCCAGTTCGACGTTAATTCAGCTACCCACCTACTTGAGTGGGCTTTCTGTAAGGTAAATGAATAGGACTTTATTTTTTAGTTGCGTATGAGTACGCAGTTCTGTTTCATAAAGGAGTAATTTGCCGTGCTTGAACGTACTTCAAAGTGCGCTTAAATTAAACATAGACTAGACATTGTCTACATGGCGATGAATTGAATTATTATAACCAAGGGTATTTTTTTCACAGTAGTTTATTTTTGCTTACACTGAAAAACTCTCATTTCTATAACAGCAATAAAATAACTAAGAGTAATATTTTTTATTTGCACTCGTTTTGTTTAAAAATAATTTCAACGATCATTTAAAAATTAAATTCGCAAGAATACAATGAAACAAAATCGATTTATCACTTTATAACCCCATAAAATTTTAAAATTTCTTTTATATACGATTTGAGGACACTTCAACAGAGAGGTTTAATTTTTTTTTTACCATTTACTTAACTCTTCAGATTTATTCTTAAATGAGCTTAGACATTATCCAAAATATAGTTATACCAATTCAAGATAGCTGCAGTTTTCATTTTATAAACTTGTAAACAATTGGTTAAGTAATCATTAATTTCCTCTTGGGATCGTAACTTTATCCAACAATAGGAAAGATACTGTTTAAACTAATTCCACTACAAATGCTTTAAATTAAAACTAAAGAACAGTAATGCAATTAAATCAGAATTTTTCTACATATTTTAATTAGAGAATTAGATCTAATCCTACATCGGTGGTTCTTTCTCGATTTGTTCATCGTTATAATCCATGCGTAATTCAACAAGTAATTAAAAAGACCCAACAACCCAACTCAGGCGAATTTCACCAATAAGATATTAAAAAAAAATAGTTTCAAAGTTTTTGTCAATTTCATCAGCTACTTCATCCGCTTAGAGCAAGAGCTCCCCACAGATCCGAGCGCTTTCAGGTTTCAAAGCTGAGCAAGCATCCGCGTGTGACACTGAGTCAGCAAAGCAAATAAAATCTCCAAGCATCAGAATCACTGGACCGGTTCGGAGGTATCAAACGAGAAGGAAGAGATTTAGGAGAGTCAAAAGAAAAATACCCTGTCTGCCCAACGAGCTATAGTCGTCGACGAATGAAAAGGAAATCACGTCTGTTTAATCTGATTAATTTAAACCGTTGGTGTTGGTAGCAAGGTGCTAGTCATCCCACCCTGTCAAATTTTTCTAAAGACTTCTCTCAGTCTACTTTGTCCTCGATAAGTCCTCCTGGATCAGCCCTCCTAATCTCCGTCACTTTAGGGGAGGACACTGAACGCGTTCTGAGATTTGGCAAGGCAGGTATAGGAAACGTTCGCAGCGTATTACTGCTGATACCAGAGTAAACATGGTATGCTTCCCTTGGAGTTCTCGTCCGCTTTCATTAGAAATCGCGCCTCGAAGTTAATGCGTTTCTGGGACAGAACAAATGGGAGGCGGATAAGTTTTTTTCTTCGTCAGACTTTTCATATCCTGGGATTTGCGATTTTGTCACGTACGAATATTTTGGGCCTTTTAGAGAGATTATAGAAGTTGCTGGTCTGGTAAATTCTCAATTTGGTATCGATGCCTATGCAGTGATCAGGTCAGGACAGATGTCACGGTTGTGCGAACCTCTCAATAACACTCGTATCTCCCAGTATATAAAAATATTTTAAGATATTAATAAGAATGAAATTGAGCTTAGTAAGGCATGAAATGCATCTCCGTGCTTCACAAATAATTAGGTGTTAAATGAAACAAACGAAAATCAGACGTGGGCTTTTTCCTTGTTTATGAGTTATATCACTTTATTCACCCTTCAAATGTTTCGAAGAGTTATCTCGTTCATCAAAATTTGACCATTTTTGCTAATGACCAGATCTAATTGTCAAGAATGACGATTGAATTCTGAATGTTGAAGATATTGACGGTTTTCTGATGATGACCAGATCAGGACTAGGTAATTTTTCTAGTGATGAGGTATCCCTTCCATCAAGATTTGATTAGTTCTGATAATGACGGGACTGCCATTAGGAGGGTTAACCCTCTTGGTAATCGTCTCGATTAGATATCTCGTCATTAAAAGAAAACTAATCAGATCTTGATGAGCGAGATATCTATCTCGTCATTAAAATAAAACTGAACAGATCTTGATCTCGTCATTGTTAAAAAAGTCCGCAACATCTTGATGACAAGATATGTTTATTAGTAAAATTGTTCAGATTTTGCTGAACGAAATATCTCTTCGAAACCACTTGGTGGGTTAAGTAGAATAATTATTTTTATCTATTTCAGGAAACGTTTAATTGGCATTTTTATAATGAAATAAGATCCATTTAGATGTTAAAATTACATTTTAATTACAGCCACCTAACTGGTATATAGGTAACATCTTTTGTCTGTCATCCATTAGGTCCCTGGTTCAAATTCCGAGTTGTAGTTGTAAATATGTTCGTGATTGACCCTGTTAGGAGTAGTGGCCGCTTACCCATTGAGTTCTTCTTCACAAAGAGCCATCAGGTTTCCCTTGTAGTGTTAAAAGCTGGAAGTGGTCACCTGTCGGGCATTAGAAAAAAATATTAACTATGTAACTCTTATAAGCTGGATTCGTTCAAGTTCATGCTTTTGCAGATCGTCTTATAATTGCATGATAAATATTTAATTGTTGAATGCATCAGTGTAAGGTGTAATATATATAAGTAGCACACACAACATATAAAATAACCATTAGAATTTATCTTGAGATGTGTAGTTAAATAAAAGCATGATTATTTTAACTACCGGATAAACAATCATAATACATTCGAAAATTTTAAAGTTCAGAGAATAAAAAGGTAGATGAGAAATTAGTACAAAGCCTAATTTGTGCAATTTTGAAATTGCAACGGTCGATTTGTGGGACTAATTGTCTTGGAGAACGAGTACTTTTCAAGTTCCAAACCCAGCCAGTTTCGTTTCGTTTCATTCAAAAAGTTCAAAAAGTTACATACTAGATTCTTGTTATTGTTTTCCTCTCCAAGTAATCGATTAGGATTATTCCTTGGGTATCCCAACAAAAGGGGACATCGTCTTCTCAGTCGATATAGTGGTACCCGCCTTCTGCGTCGCAATTCCATCCCTTGCTGTCCACATTTTTGACTCCTGTTTCGACTCCAGGTGTAGTGGTAACACCCATGTTTCATCTACAATTTTATCAACAATCCCGGCACCCATCACGCACTCGGCTTTTTCATCTGCAATTTGTCAGGCTCGACGTTGTCTTTTTTACGTTTAGAGCAGCTTGGCTAAATATAGTCCCTTACGCCATAACACCCAAAAAAAACCTGAACAATTCTATTTGCTTCTGCTAAAGCACGCTAGTTAATGATCTTTACAACGCGCGTTAGATGACACACCATGTGTGTAATGCCTAAGTATAAACCTTAGTAGAAACGCAGTTCATCCATCACACTGCTTGACAATGCTTTGAAAGCCACCGTTACTTATTCAACAACACAGCTGAGATGATGACGTCATTCCATCAGCACCACGACAGCTTTTATTACCGGGGACATTAATTCTCAATACCCTGGCTGATCACAGCAATACCTGAAAAGGAACGGACGCAAATCACGCGATCTATTGAAATGAGAATACACGATACAAACACATAGGCGTGAACTAACTTGTAACTGTTATTTCCTTTGTAGTATTTCATCGGTTTATTTGAGTTTACACCGGAACAGTTTGTTTTCCTCGTTTCTGTCAGTGACTACTAAAGAACTGTTGGACTGAATAAATAATTGGGAGAATTCAATGCACGTAACAATCTCTGTGCTTTCTCCTGCCTAATCTATTCTCTAACCTCACAGTCGCTTTCTGTTTTGTATGTTTGTCAACTTTATAATTCCCTTGATTTAGTAATCCTTTTGAATACGTACGTGTCATACTTAAACGAAACAGACATGGGTATTATAGCAAAGGATTAGAAAGCTTGTTTATTAATATTATAATGTAATTTATCATGCTGAAAGTGAATTGCGAATAGCGGACCCAGGTGTGAGCTATCCAAGCTACATACAAGTTAGAAGAACAAGACATCTATGTAAGCAAATCATCGCAATGGTAAACAGATCATTAGAAAGGCTCACGATAAAAATAAAATGTTTGAAGGCTCCATGCAAGTGAAAGTTAGAAGAGCCTACTGAAATATATGCAAGTTAAATTAGAAGAGCGAGAAAGAGAGAGCCATGTGTGTGTGTGTGTGTGTGTGTGTGTGTGTGTGTGTGTGTGTGTGTGTGTGTGTGTGTGTGTGTGTGTGTGTGCGTGTGTGTGTGTGTGTGTGTGTGTGTGTGCGCGTGTGTGTGTGTGTGTGTGTGTGTGTGTGTGTGTGTACGAATAACAAGCAAGCAAATTATTACAAAGGCGCCCGATCATCAAATTTGGAGGCTAAAAGTGTTTCGGTATTAAGCTACCATACACATAAGGAGTGTTCAGTCATATAGGTATCACAAAATGCGTACTGGTATTTCAGCAGCTTTAAGGTTTGTTTAAAACTATTTTGTTACTACACAAACTGTCCGCGTTTAATGTAACAACTCTCAATAAAAACCTAAAAAATGTAAAAATTAAATAAAAGCTAACCAACAGGGAGAAACATTAATCAAACAGAACAGAACAATCTGAAAATTGGTTACCTTGTTTTTCCTTATTGTTCAATACAGTGTTCGGGGAAGTATATGAGCAATTTTTAATGTAATGGTGCTTACATGTAGAAAACCCCATTTTGTGTTTTCTGGGTTAGGCTCCTCTCTGATAACACCCTGATCCACCAACACCGCTTGTTACTTTGAAATGTCTTTATAGACCATTTCCGCACAGACGCTAGCATAGACAAGCTTGTTTGAAAATTCTGAATTCGAAAACACACACACACTGCCCCCATTTATTAACATCGATACCACTCTATTCTGCGATACGAATTAGAAACGTTTATAGTAAATATTCACAGAGGGGAAAAAATACTAGTTTTGTAGCAGTTTCTAAAGACTAGGTAGTGTAGCGTTGGCATGGTGATATAAAACAAAGATTTTATGCGCAAGATCCGAAGCAATTAAGGCCGTTGTCTTTCAGTGAGTGATTAGCATAGAAAAGAAAGTCAGAAAGGTAAAATTGTTATTTTTTAACCCGTAAGCCTTAGATGTTTAGTGAAACGTTTTATGGAAGGAAAATTCTTGACACTTTCTGTAAATGTTTTTCATCACCTGCAGACTTTAATAGAATTACGAGTGTTTAATTTTCTTTTCATTTTTTTTCTCTTAAGCTTGACATTTAAAAAGTATGCTTTATAAATGAATAATTATTGACAAAAATTCAACAAACATCTGATAATTGGGGGCTTAGGGGACTCCGTATAATAGAGAATAACGGAATGCGTGCATGGAACTGATATGATAATTTATATAATTTCCGCGTAGTGGGTTACATATGAATGAAAATTTAGTAAAAAGTTCTGAAAGAATTTAAAATATCTATTTTTTATAACTGTACCTGTTCAACGTATATTAAGGCTATTTTATCTGCGATGTTTAGTTTTTGAATGTCGTGATTAAAGTTATTTGTATCGAAAAAAACAGCAATATATGGATGGAACTGCAAGATTACAGAGAGTTAAAAAAACATGTGACCAAATTGTAAAGGGTGGTAGAAGGGCCTAAAATATACATTATTGTCAAAGAATGTGCTTCCCGAAATGGTGCGTTTATGTAGTAGAGGGCTGTGGTTAGGTCAGTCGATAACATCGATTCTGTGACGTAAGGAGTCATTCACAACTCAGATTTTCAACAGTAAGCTTTAAATGAGTGTAGAGATACATCCAGATATATTCCCCTTCTGGTTTGATCTCGAACCGTAGCCAATAGACCGTTGTGCTGCACCAGAGCGACGTCGATTAAAATACCCGTTTATAATTTTAAATATTATTTTATGAACCAAAATGTGCATCGATCGAATTTATATTGCGCTATTCTTCGTAAATGCATCGTGTTCGGTCGTGTCTTGTTTAAGCCCAAAGAACAATTTAGAAATATGAATTTCCTATCTGTATTAATGAACGGATTCAAGACGCATCAATGCTCATAGATGCAACGCTGCATATCAATACACCGAATAGAAATTCAGTGAAGTTTGAAATCTCTCGGTACCTCCACAAATTCAGATGGTCGTTAAAATCTCAATATGAATCCGGTAGGAATACAGTTAACTCACAGAAGAAATCCCTCAGCCATCCTCACCAGGTTATAGCTTCTGATTGAAGCCATATCTCATGTTTCTATTGCTGCTTCTAATCACCCATTTCTACTGCGGAGGAGGTAATCACGGAAAACGGCTTAAATCACGCAAAATTACGGGCACCGACATTAATTTTGCTCACCGTCTCAGTCTCTGGAGGATTGTCCGGTATGTTTAATGTGGCGGAACGTTATCAAAAACCAGATATGTATTTGGCCGGTCGATGCTGGTAGGCGCTTATTTGATTTCATTGCATGCCTTCTCTCTGGGTTCTGAAGTTTACGTCCATCTCGTATGCTTCGGGATGCTTTTGCTTTCGATGGTTTTGTAATTCAAGCAGGAGCTGTCCTGAACATATATTTTTGCAGGGCTAGTTCGTACTGATATGTTTTGCTATTGGATCTTAAGATAGATTTAAAAAGATATAAAATTGCGGTTAAGCCACATATACGAGATTATTTTTTCGATTTCCATATCAAGAGTTTTGAAAGCGATAATAATTATTACTAAACCTTGAAGGTGGTTCTGACGAGATGTCTCGTCCATCAAGATCTGATCAATTTTGCTAATGACGCGCTATTTCGTCTTCAAAAATGCCGATCTAATTCCTATAGTAATATAGTGCCGTTTTATGATGATGACGAGATCCTATAGGGTCTGTTGTTTTAATGACGTTTCATCTTGTCCATCAAAACAGGATCAGTTTGATAATGACGAGTTACCTTGTGGATACAACCACCAGTGTAGTTAAACTTTATATTTTTATTATATTTTAACTATAACGTTTTAATATTATACTTTCAGTAGATTTGAACAGCAGTATATATATATATATATATATATATATATATATATATATATATATATATATATATATATATATATATATATATATATATTTCGTACAAACAGCAATCTCATTTTTGATATGTTGATAAATGTATACCAAAAAGGTTATACTTTGATAAGTATAATGTATATGTGTATAAGTGCTCTAGTCTAAACTTACCCATTTTTATTTTAGATTGTCTAAACTATGAACTTCAAAAAGTGGTTTTGTGGTGAGAGGTGCATCTTACAAAGAATTAATTCGTACTACAGACACGTGCAAAACTGCAGAAATGTCAGAAGATTGAATTAAATCAGAGGACTCTTAAAACTAACTCATTATCTATTATGTAAAACCCCTTTTTCCCATCTCCATGTCTGAGTTCTTAGCTTCACTATAAAAGCAGGACTTTAACGATGGCGCCAACTACGGAGCTTGAGGAGATCACTTTACCACTGGGGAACAAGATATCTGATATAGCAATAATTATTATTAATCTCACAGAAACTGAGGAAGCTCCATGGAACATGTCCGATTGGTCCAACAACTCGTTGGCCGATCGAATGACGTTTAATGAATATTTGAAGGCTATTGTCAAAGGAACGATTCTAGCAGCCATAATTGTGCTTACTATCTTTGGAAATACTTTGGTCCTTTTAGCTGTTGGTCTCACATCCAACCTTCGTAGTACTACCAACATATTTATTGTCAACCTCGCTATCGCTGACCTTCTGTTGGGTGTATTGGTTCTACCCTTCTCAGCTTTCTTGGAAATGAATAGTAAGCAATGGATCTTTGGTAGCATATTCTGTAACGTATGGGCTGCCGTGGACGTACTTTGCTGTACGGCTTCCATCATCAGTCTGTGCGTGATCAGCGTGGATCGATACGTGGGCGTAACTCGCCCTCTTGCCTATTCCAACATAGTCACCCATTCTCGAGCGGTCTTCGCCTGCTTTGCAGTGTGGATCGTCTCGATCGCTATATCCGTGGGTCCTCTACTCGGATGGAAAGAGCCCCCTCACCCAAATCCTTATGTTTGTGAGGTGACCAAGCAGCTCGGGTACGTGCTCTTTTCGGTCACCTTCTCGTTCTACCTCCCCAGCGCCATCATCTTACTCGTCTACTTCCGAATCTACAAGGCCGCAGTGAAGCAGACCAGGTTTCTCGAAACCGGAGTCAAAGTAATCAAGTCGGCTGGCCACGAAACCACTAAAGAATTGACCTTGAGAGTCCACGCTGGAGCCCACCATGTCCTCAGCCCTGCCGCCCGTAATGGAGCCTACGGAGAGAAGACGAGCATCAAAGTGACCATGGCCAATCTACAAGGACGCCTGGCGAAGTTCAAGAGACAAAAGAAAGCTGCCAAGACCTTGGGCATCGTGGTCGGCGTTTTCATTCTTTGCTGGTTTCCCTTTTTCTTCATTCTACCTCTTGGTAAGTTGCTTTCCAAGAACTCTTGTAAGTATGCGAAGTAACTCACGTTACCGTCGTAGTATTCTGAGTTCTTGTCAAATAATGGGATAATTATAAACTTCTGGTTTAAAATATAAAAGGTCTTGCCTGCATTTGTATGCGCAAATTTTTTCTAATGCTTAATCAATTGCACATAATTCATCAAGACGTTATCGTGGCGCTACCAGAGGAAAGCGTACACATCACATACACATCATACATTCTGGGCACAATCCTTTTATAGAGAGGTCACACACAAAAAGAGAAAATGGTGGAAAAGTGGCGGAATAAAATCACCCCACCCGAAATGGCTATGAAAAAGTAAAAATCTGAGCGTTGCACAACAGTTATCCCACTCCCCCATCCAACAGTCAATAATATTTATAATTAAAAATAACTATAGTTGTAGTCCTTTTATCATTATTAGTGTCTTAGTCTAATTACCATTGCTTTTATTCAAATTTTTTTTTAAACAGCAGAAATTAGTTTAAATGAAAGCGTTGCTGAGTTGAATTAAAGTTTACACAACAGTATTCATGACTGTGAATCTTCAAAAATTGAATAGATTTTAAATGCACTTTTACACGTGTTTTATATTTCACTGTTTGATTTTCCTTTCTTCGTTATTGCTAATTTCAGTAAAAAGTTGTTTTAGTCTTTAAAAAAATTCTAAAATTATCAATGGTATTGAAATCAACTTTACTTTACAATTTGATCCAATAAGTGATAATTTTGAACATATCATTAAAAGAACATGTTATGTTTCATAACTTTTGAAAATATCGTTTTAGAAAAATAGATAAGAAGGAATTGCAGTTTCTCAAGATCCAGTAACTTATATTTTATACATTCTCTAAATTAATTACAATATCATACTGATTATACTACTTTCACATCTCGAAACAATAGGATTGTAACTTTCCACATTTCCCTCTTAAAAAAATTTGAAGCGCATTTATGCACATCCAAGCAATGTATATTTACCTCTTATATGTGTTGATTTCTACATACATTAATACAGGTTTACTCTTTACTTTATTTCTGATTGGTTTTTATTTCTTCGTAACCCAAAACCATTTTTGAACAAAACTCCCAGCTGAAAATTTAATAATATAATATTGCTTTAATAATTTTATATGCATCTGTTTACTAGATGCATATGCACTTTAACTTTTTCAAGAAATGCTTCGGGAAAAAAATCTGACCATCTCTCTTTATTCAGGAATCTCACAAAGTAGATCAAACTCAACGAAACCATTAAATAGGTACTTTTACTTTTTCTTCTTCAATCTTGCTTGTGAATTCATTTTTAAAATTATTTTATGCGAATCATGCCTAGAGCGGTATGAGGCACTTTGTTTCCTTACAACTACTTCAAGTTTCAGTTCCACGGTACTTACCAATATTAGTATAAAAACGTTTTTTTCTATCGAAAATTGTAATTCCTCCCTAAAATTCTTTGGTAAAACTAAAGGAATTAATTTTACATTATGCGTTCGCAATTTTCTCTCAATTTCTCATTAAAAACTGGCGGTTGAAATAACTTGAACAATCATATTTCCTGTTAAATTTTTTGACATAGGCTCTATATTTGGCGTCAAAATTAGGTGCTATCGTTGAAAATTATGAAGCTTCCCTGCAGATAATCCTAATATTTGAAGGCATAGAAGATATTTTCCTATTGAATAATATCGTTGAATTTTTTCTACTATGAACCATTCTTAAAGGAGAAGTGGTTCGATTTTTCCCTATATCTGTATATTCTTTGTTGCTTTCGGTTTGCATTTTTTTATTTCAGTTTTAAGTGATGATCAATTTCGTATTATTCTTCATTTATTCCAAAACTAACAGTTATCGACTAGAAAGATTTATATAATAATTTCATACATTAACTTTTCATTTCTCGCAAGGAAAACATATAATTTAACTTTTAAATTATCATTATATTTAATTATATTTAAAAAACATTTGAATATTAGCAATAAAGTAGTGCACATGTACTCTTACTTTTTCCTACAAATACTCGCATAATACACAAATTATTTTGAATTTATAGAATGTACATTTATTAAATATTTCATTAAACAAGAATTAGTTTACTTAAAAATAGCTTTTTCGAATAGCCTTTTCAAGGGAATTAATATTACATCAAGATATTGAAACTATTTACGCTCTGAAGAACAGACGTCAAAGCAAGAATATTCATAAGATAGATTTCAATATTAGAAAAATCAATCGTATCTTTTATGAACTGAAAATTGTTTAAAAATTGTCTTAGATATTGTTTAAGTACATTTATTATAAATGTATATTATTGCACTTTTGAAATTGGATACATGCACTTCATTTTTATGTAATGTTTATCTCCAAATTTAAGACATTTTTGTTGGCATAAATGGCATTTAATCTTTGTTTCTCTGCCAGAAAGACCTCTTACACACAGTAAGTAAATATTTTCTATTAACGCAACACCAAAGTCCCTCCTGCAATTGAAATACATGTGAAAGAGGTAAGAGATTATGTGATTTATTATGTCTAGTTCAAAATTCATCTGAAAACTTGCCATATTATAACTAGAGGTAAGTAACATAAGCGACGCGGTTCAACAGCTAATATAGATGGTTCTCTGATCTCATTGTGATTCTAGTCTTCAATTGAGAAGAATCCAGAAGTGGACTTTGAGTGTCTCCATTCTCTTCACCACAGTACAACTATATATCCTGATTACCAACATCTTTAAGTAATCTTTGAATCCTGAAAGTAATGCGTATTGTAATACAGTATTTCTTCACTAAAAGCATTCAATATTAAAGTACAATTTGGTTTGTTTCTAGCTGTTGAAATTGCATGTTATTTATTTTATTAGAAATATCAGTAACTGTCTATTTACATGTGTGTGTGCTAATATATGAATTGTATGTTAAATCCAGAATAAAAGTGTTCATAGCAATTTATTTAAAAATACTGTGGAAGTGAAAGTGTATAGTAAAACTAAAAACTAATATTCATTAAAAATACTATCATTATCATAGAAGCATAATATTGTAAGCTAATTTAATAAGTAATAGTAGAATAGTAGTAAAAGAACTAAAATTATTCAATAATTTAAAAAAAGATATTTTGTTGAAAAATTTTATTTAAGTTTATTTCAAATTCTCTGTACATGATTTTTTTCACTCTACAAACATATTAGCAAACATGTTCCATGGGTATGTATCATGTAGTGTACAGAACAGCAAAACAAAATTTTTTAAAGAAGGCATAAAACAATTTATAGTCAGGTGAAACTAACTGAAATTGATTAATTAGCTGTTTATAGATCACCTGTTTACGATTGACCCTACCCCTGATTTGGTTTTAAAAAATTGGTAAAAATGTTTCTTTTTCAAAAACTCCCTAAAACTAAAAAGTTCAAACATATGCATATGTTAATTTCATATAAATTAGTAGTTATCTAACTATGAGACTGAGGACCAGTAAATTATCTTTCTCCAAATCGGAAGCGGTCACACAAAGCAAACTCGTAAATACTTTTAAAATGTTTTCAAAGCTCTTATTAAACTAACACAGTATTAATAATTAGATATAGCGCAATAATGAATAGTATTAGTACACATATGTATACGATGCGCATGTTTATAAATATAAAACGACATTCACATCAAAATTAAACCAAGTCCCTCGTATCCTTATCCTTATTTAATTTTAAATATTCCTACTTATTGCTTTTAAAAAAATCACTTTACTCGGGTTTGCTAACAATCACAAACACACTGCAATAAGAACATGCGGAAAATCAGTATTCAATGTTACTAGATCTGGGAACTGGATACAGACTGCCTTGATATTCATTTCCAGTGAAAAGTTTATCTATACTTTCTTACTGATTGATACGTGACATTTGGCACATATATTATTTAGGAGTTTGAAGTCTGAAATTTTGATACATCACGAATATAATTCTCCTTGGAATATTTCCGCAATAAAATATTTATTCTTAAAATACTTAGAAAACTAAAATTATAAAGTTCCAGAACCCCTCATGGTATAACTGATTACAGAACCCAGTACTGGGCCACTAGTAAAAATATTGCTTTAAAATCTTGTTCGTAACATTTTAAAATTACAGATTTAATGATTAAATGCTACATTATGGTGCCTGTTAATTTTAGATGGATGTAATATAATGTGAAAGTGCAAAAAAAAAAAAATACATATTGCAACAAGCTCTTAGTGGTTAGGAATAACGAAATAAATATTGAATTCCCTGTCATTGAAGTCAATTGTTTATTAATCATAGACATTTATTTTGCGAATACCCTACTCCATTATCAGTAGCAACACTTTTCCAGTTTAACGTATTTTATAGGAATGCTTAAATTCCAATGTTCATGGGCGATATATTTTAAGTTACTAGTCCAACATTGAAAGGCTTTTGGGGACATTCATATGATCTAAATACATTTTTGTTTTTCACAGACATTGTTTCATAAGCTTTATTTACTATTAAAACTTTAACTCGAATCCCCTAGAATCGCAATCTTACTAAATTTTATATTTTACAGGTGTTTTACACGGAAATTTAGATGCAATGAGATTTATTTTGAATGTATTCAATTGTTTGAAGTAGTTTACGCAGGCAAATCACCCGTGTCACATTTCATTTTTGGGTGAAATCCCAAGGAAATTGAATAACATTTATATTACCTTCGTACTAGGTATTCTGTTTAACCCTCTTGTTTCTTGTCTCGGTGTGGTATCTCATCAAAAACGCAATCTTTTACGAATCTGACCAGGTCTTGATGGACACAAAATCTCGCCATTAGAAGACACAGGAAAAAAAAATCTTGATCTCGGCATCATAAATATCAGGTAGTATCTTGATGACGAGATATCGCGTCATTAAATTGATCAGATCTTGATAAATGAGATATTTTGTCATTAGAAGATAACTAACCACATCTTGAACTCTCGGCAATACGAAAAAATAGGGCAATATCTTGATGACGAGATATCTGGTCATTAGTAAAATTAGTCAGATCTTGATGTACCAGATATCTCGTAGAAAGCACTTGGAGGGTTAAGGTCCAGAAATTCATATATAAATTAAATCGAAAGTCTAAAAGTAGATTATGAAAGGGAATAAAATTATCTTCAACTTCAGTACTAGGATCGTCCTCTACTCAGGGAGTAATTTAATCTAAATAACTAACATTTCTGCCCTTCAGTAGCAAATATGTGTCAGTCGGGATGAAATATCTCGTCATTAAAATACAACTACCCACATCTTGATCTCGACATCACCAAAAATATTACAATATATCGATAACGAGATATCTCGTCATTAGAAAAATTGGTCAGATATCAATGGGCGAGATACTTCGTAGAAAAACCGTGAGGATTAAATATCAGAAGTTCATAAATCAATTAAATTGGAACTGTAAATGCTAAAAATGTAGACTAAATCTCTGCAGACTTCGATACTATGATCTCCGTCTACTCAATATAGCCCGTTGTGTTGCTCTAGTACGACGTTAACTAAAATTACCATTACCATTACCGTCTACTCAGAGAGTTATTTTGTTTCAAAAACTAACATTTCCTCCCTTCAGCCGTAAAGAAGTGTCAGTTTATAAAGCGAATAACCATTTTAGATTTCCGAAATGTTCAAGTATTTGGTGAGATATTTTGCTCTCTACTTCTATTTCCGAGACTCAATCTATTTATCGAAGAAGAGAAATATTTTCACCAAGCAGAGGAAATTCTAGTATTCCTAATATTCTCTCAGTATATTGGATCAACTTGTAGTTTTCAGCAAAATTCCCTCTGGGGGACTTCCGACTCTAGATTTTCTTTCTGTATTTACCTCCGGTTCTGCGAATTGTTGACTAACGTGCATTCCAGCAAATACTAAAAGCATTTTTTCCTCTCAAATTGAAAGATGGAATTTTTGGATCGTTTCACGATCGTGATGGGGTACTTTTTTTGCCCCTACAGCAACTTCCAAATCTAGTTCCAACACAGTGGTAATTTACCGACAGAATTATTATAACATTAGGCTTTGCTGATTCATTTTGAAGTTGCCAGTAAATTTATCCTTAAAATTATTTTGTATGAATCGATTTTAGTGCGGGATGGGGAACATTTCCTTCGTTACAACACAAATCTAGTTCAAACACTCACGATGGTAATTTCCCAACATAATTATAATGCTAGACTTTCTTGGTTTATTTAAAAGTTACCAGAAAATTTATCCTTAGGATTATTTTATTTGAATCGCTTCTAGTGCATGAAGGGGTAATATTTTTTTCGTTATAGCAACTTTCAAAGCTAGTTCAGAGGTAATTTACCAACAAAATTATAACAATAGACTTTTTTTCATTTTAAAATTGCCAGTAAAGTCATCATTAAAATTATTTTATTTGAATTATTTCTATAGCTTAATGGGGCGCTTGTTTTGTGTTACAGGAACTTCAAATTTTTGTTGAATTGTAATTTCCCAAAAGAGTTATAATTGTAGATTTTTTACATTTTGTTTTTTAAAACTGTGCTAGTAAATTCAACCTTAAAATTGTTTTATTTGTTTCTTATCTAGTGCGTGATGAAACACTTAATTTTTGTTAGGGCAATTTCAAATTTTAGTTCAACTGTAATTTCATGACATAGTTACAATGGCAAGCGTTTTTACTTTTTAAAATTTGAAATTGTAAAATAAGTAAATACGACCTTAAAATTATTTTATTCGAATCTCTTCTTAAGTGTAACGGGCACTTGCTTTTTCGTTACAACAAATTCAAACTTTAGTTCAACAGTTATTTCCTGACAGAATTATAATGGTAGATATTTTTACCAGTAAACTCACCCTTAAAATTATTTCATTTGAATCGCTTCTATAGCGTGATGAGGTACCTTTTTTCAATACAGGAACTTCAAATTTTAGTTCACTCACACAACAATAATATCGCAACAGAATTATAATGGTAGAAGTTTTTACCTTTTATGTTTTAAAATTGCAAGTAAATTTATACTTAAAATGATTTTATTTGAATTTTTCTTAGAACATGGTGGTTATAAATTGCATCTTATAATTTTAGTATTAAAAGCACTATTGTACACTTTCATGTCCATTAGGGAGTATTGGTAGCTCTTATGCAGAATCCATTTGATATGCACAGTTTAGAATTTATATTTTAAAGAGGAAACTGTTTACCGCTATAAAAGGAACACATCATCAGATAATTTTGGGTTTAGTCTTCATCCGTCAGCTATTGAAAAATGGCAAATTTAGAGATGTATGTCAAACAATGTCAAGTAAGTAGGCATACACCCACAATGAAAGGTTTACTGACATAGAAATGAGAAATACACCTAAGAAGGAATCAAACCTGCTCTCCTAAAACGCACTGATTGTAAGGGCAGTGGGCAATCTCACTAAGTCGCAGCTCAATTTTCTCTGTTGAGTCTACTCAATTTTCTTAACGGTAAACTAACATTTACAGTAAGCTTTGAAGAGGCTGGAACTTGCAAGGGGATATAAAAACATAAACTTACGTGAAACTATTTCTCTAATATCAAATATTACTTCTTACTTGATCCAATATTACATTATGCTTTCTTGAATGCTTTATCTTTAAGCAGTAACATTCAAATGTAAGAGTTTAGAAACATCACAATAGTTCCCACTTCCTACAAACATCTTTTGGACAGGAGCAGAAGTAGGATTAAGACTTATCGAATAATCTGACGCGATAAAAAGCATCGGACATGTAGAAAGATTTCTTTTATTTCGTACGAGCCTTGTTTGAGAGGGATATTCCAGGCAAATCTTAGTGTTATATCTTTCGCTAGAAATAGCACTGGTATGGAATTCGTCTCCATGTCCGACACATTCTCAGTGGTATGGGTGAGAAACGGAAATAAGAGCGCCTTAGATAACGATAGGACTGATTATTCCCGATTTTCCCCTTCATTCTAGGAAATGGGCAAGTTCTTAGCGACTGGTTTTCTCTTGGAGATGTTTGGGAGATAATTTTCTACATTACTAAATTTTCAATGAATTTCTAAATTTTTAGTGAAACTGGAATTATTTCTTGTTCCCACTTCTTCAAGCAATATGTCGCTTGTTTAAAACGAACTTTAACCTCCGAGGTGTTCATGCACATAATTCCATGACATGACTTCTAACCAATTTTGACCATCTTGAACAATATAATCTTTCCAAAGAAATTTTTTCTAAGGAAACGAACAATAGGATCTTTCAAATGATTCTAGAGAAAGGTTATCTGTGATTAGGTAGTTATTTACCGTCGCATTGTCGCAACAAAACAGGCGATTTACGACGGAATCCATGGATTCGTTGAACCAATGGATGCTGTTATTTAGTCATTAAGTGTATTGTGGGGTAAAAGAATTTCTACATTACTCTTAAATTACGAGACACTGTGTTAAAAGTAAAATTAAATTTTGAGTTTACAATTGAACTGGGATAGCTATCTAACAGGTAAAGTGGTCAAAGCGTTCGTCAATGAGTAGGTCTTGGGTCTGAATTCCGATTTGTATGCGCCTGAATATTGGAGATTGCCCCTTTTAGGATAGGTGGAGACTCCCCCACTGGGTGCAACTTGACAAGCATCTGTTAGTTCGTCCCTTTTAGTGTCCATGGATGTTCATTTGAAGTACACAAAAGCAAATGAATGGATTGCGATATGTGCTTTTGATATTATTGAACAATTTGAGTTAAATTCAAATAGTTTTTCTCTAGTTTTGCAATGCTTAACAACTGTCGTCTACCAGAATCTATGCTAATTAAAGTATTATTCTCAGATTAACAGATTATTTTCAAACAAAACAATTATTAGCCCAGCATAGAAGAGCATACATAATTTAGTGCATTTTATCATGACTTGATTGCAACATTCGGTACATATTCCTAGGCTAGTGAAATGTTTCAAACAAAACTTGTTAGTAGAAGCATTTGCTCAGATCGATTAACTCATGTATTATAATTTCTATATTTATAGTATGGAAAACTAGGTTATATTTTATAGGCAGATGTTTTGATTTTTCCAGGATCATATAGCAATGTCACTATACAGTAAAGATTATAGCTCTATATAAGTTGCCTAGAATTCTTCTATCCAAGACGTATGAACGTAAATATTTGTAAGGATATATTTTACGTTCATATCGTTTTCCATAGAAGAATTCTAGGCAACTTATATAGAGATATAGTATATACTGTATAGTGACATTACTATATGATCCAAGAAACATTAATACATCTGCCTAAAATATGTCCTAATTTTCCATACTATAAATATAGAAATTATAATACATGAGTTAATCGATCTGAGCAAATACTTCGACTAACAACTTTTTTATGAATACTTTCACTAGTTTAAAAATAAAAAAAGCCTTTTTATTAAATAAGTTTAAAATATAGAAGATATAAAGAAAACATTTTTTAGAAACTCCGGGAAAATCATTGTTTTTTATATTAATTTGAAGAATTTTGAGATGCTGATCAATAGTAAATCAATCCCTGCAAATATAATAAATTCTGTTGATTTGATTAAAAATTAAATTCTTGTAAACACGAATGAAGATGTTAGAATTCCAGGCAACAAACTTGTTAATGTTGAATTGAAAGTCGTTTTTTTATCACAAATATCTATAAAAAGAATTTGTGTCTCGTCTGGTCCTTTTGTATCGATTCTTATTTTTCTTTGGGCTCTTCTCCCAAGAGTTATTTTGTTCGACTTTGGTCACGTGCTTGTGTTGCCCAAGAAAAGATATTGTTTAATACTTTAAAACAGTATCTCCCAGACTTTTCTTACTGCTCACCAATATTTTTCAAATGTTATTTCGTAGCCCGCTTTAACATTGTGTCAGTGTTTAACCCAGTAACATTAGGCTTTATTTTAAAAATGTGTGCGAGTATCTACGAAATTTTAACAATAACAATAATTACAACTTAGTGATAAGGTAATTTTTAAACATTGTAGGGGAAAACCAATTCAGTCCACAGTTTTTTTACGAGGATTATAAATATGGTTCAGACTTGGAAAGAAAAATTCTCACTTCAATAATTCTAAATGAAACGATTCTTTTTTAAGAAAGCTTTATCTAAAATCCTCGTATTACTGTACATCAATTATCTAAATCAATATTTTCCTACGTGTGGTCTATGGAAAGGTTTCGGATGACCGAGGAAAGCATTCGATGTTACACTAGCAAAATTAGAGAACTCAAGAAAATATAAAATATTCAATTACTTTCTCCTATAAAAGTTGTTATATTCTAAAAAAATTAATCTTCTGGGGGGTTTACACATAAATATATGTTCTGTAACCTGATGTCTTCCTTGCATGACTTCAAACCAATTTTGAGATTTTTGATCAATAGAATCTTTCTAAGGAACTTCGCAATAGAACCTTTCTAAACGATTCGATATTTCTTAGTTTCTTTCTAAAATATTTCTATATAGAGATATTTCGTAGAAACTTTCAAGAGGATTCTTTATTTAGATGCTTTTTCTTAAAAAATTTCTAAGGAATTCTTTACTAAGAGATATTTCTTAGAATAAAAGAATAAATACAATCAGAATAAATCTTTCTAAAAGATTCTATTCTAAGGAAATAAATAACAAAATATTTTTTCAAAGCATTCAATTCTACTGAATGGGGGTCAATATAATTTTTCCAAAATATACCATTCTAATGAAAGATCCATATAATAATTCCAGACGATTCTATTCCACGAAAAGGTTTTGAACTTAATCACCAATAAAATCCTCTCTTGGATCCTTTCAACGAATAGATATGGTTATTTAGTCATTTTTGTGTTGTGGGGAAGGAGCAATACTATACTACTCTGAAATCACTTGACGTTCAGTGGTTAAGATGAAAATGGAAACAACTATGTGTTTGTGTGTGTGTGTGTGTGATCCTATGCAAGTCTACATATTACCTATTTAAATTTATAATAACCAAGAATCTGCGACATAATTTTAATTTTCAAAGAAATCCACGGACTGAAAAGTTTGGGATCTGCTGACATAAATTTCGTAGATAGCGCAAATCCTATCTACAAAATTATAATGCGTGTTTCGAAGAGCATATCAAAAGAGAGTAGATTAGAGAATGTAACAAATCATATAATAAGTAGCATAATTTAAGAAAACTTCAAGTAAATTGCATAGACAATAAATACCGTATGTAAGGAGTTCTAAATAAGACAGGGGTTGTAAGATATTACAGTATTTGTAGGAGCGAGCGAAGTATAAGAATAAAAGTTGGGGGACTTTGCCTTCCGCTATGTAATCAAATGTCTTAGCATTGTGGTTTTCCTACATTCCTACTACTCAGAAGGAAAAGCAACATTTACAGAACGGAGTTATCTATCCAGGGAGATCAATAAACTTGTCTCGGAGTTTTTGACCCTCTTATAAAACTTTCTGCTTCCAACTGTTTTTGCACAATTAATTTTTTTAAATCAAACTAAGTTTTTAAAAATTGTCCCTAATTCTTTATTTGGTTTTTCTTGAAATATTATTGCATTTCCGTTTCTCGATATACTGTTTTGTGGAAAAAGTTTTGACGAAATGAACTGGAGCATTACTTAATGAAATCGAAATTTTTAAAGACAACATAAAATTTGTACAACATAAAATTTAAAGGAAACCGACTCTCACGATTTGCATAGTTGAGAATAGTCGGTAGATAGTTGGAGAATATTTAATTTGGACGTCAATCTCTCTAACATAGGAATGGGTTCTCCTGCCGTAAAAGCTCAATCCCAACCTCATTCTCAGTATGCAAACTCAATGCACATTCTGCATCCGTATCCGTGGTAGTCAGCCTACAAAGGACCGTATCCTCTCTTTACGGTTACTCTTCTGCATTATAACTATAAGTATTGTCACCACTTCAGGTCAAAGACTTTTGTTTTCTGTTTTCTTTCTGTAATTTCCGGTTTTTAAAACTTTTGGAACCTCAAATCTGTATCAAAATTTAACTTTATAATGGAAGACATAAGTAGATTTTTCCAATTACAGAAGTTTAATAAGATAATTTAAAACACAAAAATGCAAAAATAGAATCACGGATGCTAACAATTAAAAACACATTTCGGGTTTCAAGCCTCGCTGATGACAATAAAAATCTGATGATTTTTTAATCTGAAAGTTCATAGATAACAGAGGCTGTATGTTCATCAGCTGGTCCCTCACCTGCTACAGATTAAAGTTTTCACAGCTTATTTAGTGGTTATTTACCTTGAATACCAATGTTTAAGTAATTGGGTCCCACCGTTTCTGGAGGTCGCGGTTGCCCAGTTTATAGAGAAACAAATTAACAAACAGACGGTCGCGAGTTCTAATCAAACCAACGACCGTCGTGTCAGATAAGCTTGTGCATGTTAAATCTGCCTTGTCCAGGAATGTTTTCACGTTGCGGGGCGAGGATTTGGAAAGTGGGGTGTCAGGTCAGGTGTGATCTCGTTCAAAACCACGTGATGTTGTTCTCGGTTCTTTCCCTTCGGGTGTGATCCCGGAGTCGCCAATAACCCATTGCGTTGCTCCAGTGCTAGGTTAGCTAAAATGCCTACCTACGCACTGTTACTCGATTAGGAATTTCAAGAATATGGAAAGCTTGATGTCAAGTTTGTTCCCAGCTTGTCTAACGAATTCATATCTGACGAAGAGGTTACAAAGACTCAATGAGTTTGCCCATTGCGCTAATAGCCTGTCTGCTATAAGTGGTATAGGTTTGCTTCCTGTAAATATC
Organism: Metellina segmentata; assembly: GCA_947359465.1. NCBI lineage: Eukaryota > Metazoa > Arthropoda > Arachnida > Araneae > Tetragnathidae > Metellina > Metellina segmentata. The sequence continues at coordinate 97,273,077 of OX375872.1, read as the reverse complement.
CATGGTGTTCTCTCTTCCGCGTCAGTAAATTGCTCAGGTTCGTTTACTTGAATAGCAAATTCGCATTTGGACAAAACTGGCTCCCCATCTTCATAAGAAAACAATCTTAACCAAACAGTCAACCGAAATAATTTTTTATTATTACGTTAATTTAAATTATATTTCTATTCAAGAACTTTTATGAAGTCTGCGCAATATTTATTTTTGAAAACAATTGTTATCATTTTTGTTATACATGCAATTAATCTTTAGAATATAAATTGAACGTAGATTCATTTTGATGTAAATTGATCAAAAAAAAAAACATTTAACCATCCATTTGGTTTCGATGAGTTATCTCGGCTTATCAAGATCTCGCCAATTTTGCTTATGACTAAATATCTCATCCCATCAAGATCACACTAATTTTGCAAATGACAAGATATCTCATATCATCAAGATCTCGCCAATTTTGCTTATGACTAAATATCTCATCCCATCAAGATCACACTAATTTTGCAAATGACGAGATATCTCATATCATCAAGATCTCACCAATTTTTCTAAAGTCGAAATATCTCATCCCATCAAGACTCACCAATTTTGCTAATGACGAGATATCTAATCCCATCGAGGTCTCTCCAATTTTGCTATTGACGAGATATATCATCCCATCAAGATCTCTCCAATTTTACTATTGACGAGATATATTTCTCATCCCATAAAGATCTCACCAATTTTGCTAATGTCGAGATATCTCATCATAAAGATATATTGCCGATTTTTTGATGATGACGAGATCAAAATATATTCAGTTTTCTTCTAATGACAAGACATCTCGTCCATAAAGATTCGATCCCTTTTACTAAAATGACAAGGTACCTCGACGCAGCAACCTACGTCAGGGTTAAGAATACGAATTTGCCCTGTAAGCAATATACGGATAAGGGGTATTTTTTCCAGCACCTATGCATTTATAAGATGCATTCTTTAATTCATGCAGGGTAATTTTGTTTTTTGTTTTGTACCGTTAGATTCCCCCTTCGCTGTTCCACATTTTATCCTATCCATTCATCTAAGAAATGAAAGCTATTCTCCCTGCCACTCTGTTTCTCGCATCCCCTTACTGCTGCAGTCTAAGAAAGCTTTCCTTAAGAAAAACAAATCGCACTTGCTGCACATTAGCGTATGATGTTCCCATGCTGACTTTGCTTCGTTTCCTTCTTCCGAATTGAGCGATAAATTTTTCTCAATAGCACCGCCAAACACAGCTGACCAACATTTTTCTTGTATGCTCTATTAACAGTTGACAAGAGAATGGAAACGAAAACATTGTCGCAATAAATTAACCTATTTCAGTGGGACTTTTGGGCTCTTACATCTCAGATTTTCCTTTTCAATCGGCATTGACCTTATTTCGAATTCTTATGAATGCTCCAGTGCAGACCGGAATTTATTTTTTGTCCTGCAAAGTTATCTCGAAAACGGAAGCATTTACAAATGAGAAGCGTCACGAATTACTCGAAGAAAACAATTCGCCTTGTAGATTTATTTGGATTGTTGGATCGTTGAATTCTAGACATTTTGAATAGAATAACTCTAGGTTATTTCTAAATATAAAGTAAATCTCGGTTTGTTATTTTAATCCTCTTGGTGGTTGTATCGTGCAGGTATTAGCAAAACTGACCACATCTTTAAGGACGAGATTTCTCGCCACTAGAAAAAAACAACCAGATCTTGATCTTGTCATCATCATATTTTGTCCAGAACAAATTTAGTCAGATATTGATTGACAAGATATCTCGTAATTAAAAAACTAGTCAATTCTTTTTGGACGAGATATGTCGTAATTAACAAAACTGGTCAACCCTTTATGGACGAGATATCTCGTCAAGAACATATTAAATCATATCTTGATGGACGAGATATCTCGAAATTAATAAAATTGGGTCAGCTCTTTATGGATGAGCTAACTCGTTAGGAACAAATTTAGTCAGATCTTGATGATCAAGATATTTCGTAATCAAAAAAATTGGTCAACTCTTTATGGACAAGATGTCTTGTCAAGAACAAATTTAGTCAGATATTGAGAGACCAGATACCTCTTAATTAACAAATTAGTCAGCTCTTTATGGGGGAGATATATCGTCAAGAACAAATTTTGTCGAACCTTGATAGATGAGATATCTTGAAAATAATAAAATGGGTCAACTCTTTATAGATTAGCTAACTCGTCATGAACAAATTTAGTCAGATCTTGATGAGCGAGATATCTCATAATCAAAAAAAATTGGTAATCTCTTAATTTATGAGATTTCTTGACAAGAACAAATTTAGTCAGATATTGTTAGACCAGATACCTCTTAGTTAACAAATTAGTCAGCTCTTTATGGAGGATATATATTGTCAAGAACAAATTTTGTCGAGCCTTGATAGATGAGATATCTCGAAAATAATAAAATGGGTCAACTCTTTATAGATTAGCTAACTCGTCATGAACATATTTAGTCAGATCTTGATGAGCGAGATATCTCGTAATCAAAAAAATTGGTAATGTCTTTATTTATGAGATTTCTTGACAAAAACAAATTTAGTCAGATATTGTTAGACCAGATACCTCTTAATTAAGAAATTAGTCAGCTCTTTATGGAGGATATATATTGTCAAGAACAAATTTAGTCAGATCTTGATGTTCGAGGTATCTCGTAATTACTAAAATTGGTCAACTCTTTATGGATGAGATATCTCGTCAAGAACAAATTTAGTCATATCTTGATGTGTGAGATTTCTCGTAATTAACAAAATTAGTCAGAACTTTATGGACGAGATGTCACCTCGAAACCATTTGGATTGAAAAAACTAAAATCTGTTCACCAGTACTTGAACTCAATGCTCCTTGAAATTTAATCGATTTTAAATCGCCTTCACTCCTACCTAAAATTGTTTTTCTAATCATATGTGAGTTAAAAACATTTAACATTTTTTTAAAAAGAGAATGTTGATAATACGCACTGTAATATAATACAGATGCCAAACATTAAAATATTCTATCTCAGATCAAACACTAAACATTTCGATAAATAACTAATGAAGATGAAAACTAGATAGTAAAAATTTTTTATACCTATTTCGGGGTACGTAACGTCCGCCACTATCAGAAATTAAGTAAACAATCTCTTGTTCACTGGGGTTTTATCGCTTTCACATGTTAAATACACCGTTCCTTTTTCTAACAAATCAATTCTAAAATCTATCGAGTTTTAGAACTAACTTGATATAAAAGTTCCTTTAACCCTTTTAAAGTCCGTCCCACCTTTTTAAAACATGAATTCAAGTTAGACAAATGTACTGTGTAGATTAAAATATCAAGGAGTATACACTAGCCTTTCATTTGATATTATGTGTCTAGAGGTCCTAGAAGAAGGCGGCGAGTTATGTAAGGTTAAAAAATGAAAACATTAAAAAAAAATCTTTGTTATGTGCAAAGGGCATTTAAATAACCTAATGCCCACCGGTTTTTTTTTTTGTTAAAAAAAAGTTTTTTATTTGCATAGTGCCGTTATAGGGTTAAAAATATTGTTTAAACCAATTACACACTTTAGGAGAAAAAATATAATCTCTCAATGACAAAAGCTAAATCTCAATTGTTCTCAAAATACATTCATATAACGTGATGGGTCGCTACCCAGAAAACTTTTTTCTTACTTAAGAAAACATTTTTTTTATCATAGCACCCTTCAAAACTTTAGAAATGTCGTTTTCATTTCATAACTCTAGTTAAGAAATGAAAAAATCGCCCGAAAACGAAACTACACTTTCGTTAGATCCCAAATACATACATATGGTGGTAGATCTGTTCACCTCCTCATAATTTTATTCTGTAAAAGAGAATATCTTCCTTCAAATGTCGTTTTGCCTCATAACTCTAATTAAAAGAATAAATAAACAGACGTTGACTAGTCTAAATTTAGTGAGATATGAAATACATTCTTACAACACGCTGTAGGTCTGTCCACCCTAATAAATATTTTTTTTAATCAAAAATCATTTTATCATATCTCCCCTCACAAGTTTAGAAATGTCGTCACATAACTCGAATTCATAGATGTGTGTGTGCGGTAAAGTTCCCCAACGACAAAAAATAAATCTTCGTTAAGTACACAATACATGCATTTAAGGCGGTAGGTCTCCATTTATGACAAAAAAGTTCCTGGGAATAAAATGTATCAGTGTCCTTATTGAAGTGAGTTGGTTGCAATGGAAGTGACTTTTCTCCTTTTTCCAGGAACTCTCTGCCAACAATGCTACATCCCCGAAGTGGTTTTCGACATCTCCTTCTGGACCGGCTACTTCAACAGCTGCTTGAACCCCATCATCTACGCGTGTTCGAGCCGCGACTTCAAGCGGGCCTTCCGCTCCGTTCTCCGCTGTGCGGGCATCGGATCCGACCGCGACCTGCAGTCATTCCGTGCCCGTACCATCAACTTTACCCTCCGCAGCACCCGCCGCTCTGGCGACAAGAAGGATTCCGGCGCTTCCGGGCTCGACCCCGAAAAGATCGCCTTCGACGTGACCAAGATCCCTCCCCTCATCCAGCCCCAGTATTCCCTGGACAGCGAGTCCCCCGGCAGCATCAACGACAACAACGGCGACGACGAGCTCCCCCCTTCCTACCAGAGTATCGCCGCCCCCACCATCGTCGAAGCCATCAGGAGAGTCAATTCTGTGATTCGCACCGGATCCGGTACCGACACCGACTGCACCGTCATCGGTACTTCGGAGTGACATTTCGGCATCGCAGGTTGGGATGAAAAAATTGCCTCTGATTCTCAGATGCTGTCTTTTGAAGATCACCATTATGCGATGATGCTGTAGTAGTCAATCATTCGCTGGTGAAAAGCGGTTTCTTGGCCTATCAATTCTTTGATCTAGACCGGGAATTGAAGCGTTGGCTTCGCCACGAAGGGCACTACGGTTAGAGCAGTGTTTCTCTAATGTACCACCTACTGTTGCGGTTGATTTTGAAGATTGCTTTCAATTGTTTTGAGCTGCTCATCAAATCTTTCGTTTTTCACATACATTTGGAAATAGGTGCTTGCCCTTTGGTTCTGCTTGTTCGAAGCACACGATTTTGCAACTTGTTTTGCGGTCGACGAGGTTGACAGCATTTACAACCTCAACTTCAATTCGACAGGTTTTTTATGTTCCGATGCTCAAAACTTGTGCTTTTCATTTCGTCTTCCTGTCGGTAGCAAACATAAACTTTTCGACAATTTTTGTGACATTCGCTGCGTTTCATTTCTGTTATTGATTTTTGTAGGCAACCGGTTCAATCTGTACTTGTGTTTTAACTGTAGTCAATTAAGGTGTACGATCCAATGTATCTTGTTTTATTCAATTGTTGTTGTGAAATTGAATGTCGTATATATTTTTACTCTAAGCACTTGATTGTCTGATAAAAATTCAGACACATATATTATAGCGCTGTCTAATTATTTCTTGGGTTTTAACATATATTGTTGTTGCCCTTCATGTTCACTGGCGATCAGTGACAACCAAACTTTTGTTTTAGTTGAGTGACTACGTTCAGTGTTGTGTTTTGTTTTCAGTATGTGAATGCTCAAGTCTAATTTTACATCCATAACTAAGTTTTACTTCTGTGGTTTGAATGTCTGTAACATTAGTGTTTGTTACACAAAGCACTTAGCACAAAATGTAGGTAAAGCTGCTAAGGAATGTTACTGTGGTGTAATCTCAAAACTCACGTGATTTTCATTCTCAGTTTGTAAGCGTATAGCAGCAGTCGTAATTTGTGTGTTAGATGCATGTAAGAGTGTCAACTAAAATTCGTGTTTAGTATTTTACCAAGAGGCGCATGAATGTCCTCTATGTATTTTATCTCTGAGTAATACTTGGAATGTAATTATATCGGATTTTGAGAGGGGAGACTCTTATTCACTCTCGTTTCTCAAAAGTGTTCAATGAAAATGATACTTCGTTTCAAAGAAATAATTTCCAACTGTTTTCAAAGTACACAGACATTTATCAAAACATGTTTTGTATGCACCGAACCAGGTTGTGTATGTTCATTCGGACTGGATTCATCGGTCTGTTTGGTTTTCGCTTTACCAAAAATTTAAACTCGATTCAAATAGTCAGTTTTTATCAAAATCAATAGACTGGTTCCTCAATGTAGGAAAACTAACTTCTAACGTTAAGTTACATATAATTATTTTCATCCCATTACCGCCTCTATGTCAAACTATCTATGCATTGCGTTTCGAACAAATCCAGGTAAAGGATTTCTTACCACGATTTTCACCAAGTATTAGACTAAGTTATGTAAACTGTAGATAATGTCAAGCGAGTAATGATTGTTGTCAAAATGTTATCTGTTGTTAATTATATAGATCGAAGTATCGAATGCATACTTCTAATGCACATCTCCTCCAAAGCGCAATAATCATTGTATTTTCATTTGGATCAACTCCGAATAAGGAGGTGGAATCAAGCCGAATTTTTTTAAACAATATCTTCGTTCATCGGTGAATTCTGTAATGTATTTTTAAACCTTAAAAATCTCACTTTTCAAATCGCCCCCATAAGCAGTGTTGTGTAACAGTGTCGCGGCTACGATGATGTTTCGAAATATATTTCGTCCTATACATATCTCAAGAGACGTAAGAACACTCTCTTTCCCGAACGAGAAAATGTAATCCCCCCCTTAATAAATAAATATATATATACATATATATATACATAAATTTCTTGTCTAGCCCATAGTGATTAAGACTGCAGTTTTGTCACTTTGTATATGGTCCTTGATTTTTTTCGTTTTATATCTCCCCCTGGTGTTTGTGATAATTAGACAGAAATTTAATGTTTTATATGCATGACTTTGTCAAATGTCCTATTTGTCGATTCTAAAGCCCTCCCGCTAGGCTATTTCTACTATGTAAGTATTCTAAGCACTTTAGCACGAAGTATTATTGATACATAAAGGATTCTGGTTGGATACAGTTGGTATGTACGTAATGGACAGGAAAATAGCTAAAGTAATACAGAATGAAGTTTTTACTACATCTAAAAGCCGGCTCTTGGCTGATTCATTTTCTACGTCTTAGGAAGAGGTTTCTGCGTCTTAGCGTCTCTTAAACTTATCGTTTAACGCTGAATTTCTCGAAATAAATGTACTTGAGCTCTAGTAAGATTTTTTTCATTTCATCTAAAGAACAATATACGCTGAAGTTTCAAATTTTTTTTCAATATTTTTCGAATCGTTGCTAACATCAAACGTGCTATGTAGTACCTGAGCCTCTTTACGTATTCATCGTAGAAAGTAATGTTCTGACAAAACGCTTTCAGGGTAAATTATGGGGTACAACAAACAGCACATTTTAAAAAAGCATAATAGTTTAAATAAATTTATTTCACAAACTATATCAGACCAAAACTCGGTTAATATAGATAATAAAAAATGGATTTGACAGAATGTTTGAAATTTGACTAAACTTGAAAAATACATACTTGAATTTTCTCATAGATATTCCTTGAATTTCCTGAACTTGTTATATTATATAAATGACTATAAACAATAACTTTTATTTATATTTAAAACAAAATTTATTTTAGATTTACAGAATCCACGAATTTTTTTGTATAGGCCAAATATATATTTAAAAATATGTGCAACACGTTGCTTTACAGAGTGATAAATACAAATCCAATTTTTATCGATCTTTGTGCAAGACGTATTTAAATTCCGAAAGGTTTCTGAAGTTTGGAGATTGGGAAAATATATCATGTTCGTTAGAAAATAAATATAGCAAGCAAAAAAAAGCCCTTGGAAATTAATGATTACTCTTGGAGTTAATTAATACTTACTCAATACACGCGATAAAAAATTGAACGGCTAAATGTCCTCCATTTAAATCTCTTATAGGTCCATGGCTTCTCAAATAATACAAACGGATAGAAGGCATCTGAAACAGTAGTAAAATGTTTTGGGTTTCAATTCACAGCATTTAACGTTAGTTGGTAATCTCTCAATTAGTACTTTTGTTTTAAGGGGACAGTTGACTTTCAAACTAAACTTTTATGGCTATTATCATATTGTTACAAAATTTTCAGTCTGTTTTCTAGTTAAAAGTATATGTATTGATAAATCTCATGCCGAACTAATTTTCTATACATTATTAAAATTTTAATTCACCACAATAATTTGAATATACATAAATCAAATTAACTCCCCATTTGGTAAAGGTATCACTCAATTGCGAAACAAAAGTTTATTTTATTAAAACACCTATAATAGCATAAGTTAAGCACTGTATATTATATACAGCATATTGCAAAAATTATCCCCATAAAAAGCTTCAAGGAAATCCTGATGCTAAGTTATATTTTGAAATCAGAATAATGTCAGAAAATGTCAAAGGGGAAAATCGCGCTTTTGTTATAGACTTTATATACTTACCAAACATGTATTTACTGTTGTGTAACTTCGTCAAAAACGATCGCAATTGAAAATTGGTTTGTTATCTACCCCGATCGATATTAATAATTGTTTTACTCTAAAATTTAGAAATATATTTTTGGATCGATTTTGGTGATTTTGAGAGTCTACTGTCCCTTTAAATAGTCTTTGAGTTTCACGTTAGGACGTTCTGAATTATCATAATACTTTTAACCAATGAGTTTATTTCCAATATTCCTTAAATATTAGATGCATAAATATTCCAATAACGAAAAAGTTACTAATACAAAATATTACTACATTACCTATTTCCTTAATTATTATTTTCCCTACAACTGTATAACATATTATCTAATCTTTACAAAGACAAATTAAATGAAATATTATCCTTGTAATGAATGAGCGCCGGTTAATTTTATCTCAATTTTCCATACGATAGTAGAAATAATCAAATACAATTGACTCAGTATAATGACGGGGCTAAATACTCATGACAAAAACATTATAAATATAGTTTATCAATAACGTAATGGTATTTAACGTTTTCTATATCATGTGTCTGTATCATAATTTTTAATCAGAAGTATGCGTTAAAATGAATTTAAAAGCAATCAGTTTTTTTTCCCGTAGAAATTAATAACTGTTATTATGATCCTTTGAGCTAACTTCGATGTAAAAACATTTTATGTTTGTACACAAAAGACAAAACCTCATTGTGACTAAAGTAAAATTTTAACAGCGTACATAAAATTCAACTATTCTAAGACTGATTTATATTTTTGTAATGATAAGATTAAAAAAATTGTAAAAAGCTTCATTTTAAAAGCCCGTGAATATTACACAGCTTAATTACGGATTTGTAATCTCCGCTAAATTTGATAATTTGTGTCCTCGAGAAATTATGTAAACTACCTTCACTCATATCATCATTAGTAATACACAAAACTTCTATTAGAAATGAAAATGTGAAAAACTACATCCATAGTAGCTCGCTTATTATTGTAAAAACAAAAACAAAATAACAATTAAAAATCAAAAAGCCTTGTTTTCTTGCATAGAAAAATTAGTGGCTTCCTATTCCAAAATCTGAAGCAAAACAAAATTGAGAAAGTAAAAAATATTATTTTTTAGCTAAGAAACATGACTCTAGCCTCTTAAGGTAAAAAGAAACTCATTGAACGATGAATGGGAGAGATTTAATCCAACTTTTGACTACTGATTAAATTATCTAATGGACTTTATTTCCAAACGGTGCATTAAGTGAGCGCAATAAAATGGTATTTAACTTTTGAAAGTTTTATTGAGGTACTACTTTTAAGAAAAACTATTTCACATTATTTATTCCTGAACTGGCCAATAAAAAATAATCTTTTAAGCCTTTTGTTTCTTCAATTTTACCCAACTGATTAAAATAGCTCTTATACGACTCTTTTAAGATTACTTAAAATAACTGTATTACTCGTTACAAGTAATTACTTTGGCTAAATTTAAATCTTGAATGTCTATCGGTTATTCATGAAGAAACTATTTCATGTATTAAACGGATCAAGTAAAGGGAATTTTGTAATTTTTAATTCAAATAAATTCTTTGATCAAAACATATGAGAAAGCGTATGATTAAACTCAATTATGGTAATCTGAACAGAAATTAGGAACAAGAAGGGTTGTGATAGATTCCTCATGTGGATGTGATATTAAAACGTATAACTGTAAAAATATATTAAATCAAGTCTTTACCACTTGCTTGTGCTTCGATATCTGTATATATTGATAAAAGTCCCTCAATGTTGTGTTTTAAATCTGAGATTTCCTTCAACAATAAGGTATTATTCTCAAATGTGTACAAAATAATTTTAGCGCAGATTGAAGCATCAAACTTATTAATAAACATTTAGTTCTCAGAATGAATAAGGTGAGTCACAATAGCATATAACGTCCCATTAAAACAATATGTATTCTACAAAAAATGTTACCATTAACTTCTCTCAGGACAATAGAAAATTATCATTTATAGAACTAAAAATAGATCTTTTTTTTGAAACATGAGTCGGTTTGTATTGGTACCACTGGGTTAACTTTATTCATGTTAAAGTTCCAAATTATGTCACTGATATATTAAGAATGTATCATTGTACCTGCAAATCAGTTTCTGTTCCACAATCTTAATCCATCTTTTATTTACATTCATTTCACTATTCTAAATTCATGTCTGATCGTAAAGTGAGTCACTTAGAATTTAACTCTACAATATGCAGTTATGATTTAAGAATTCGATGCAGTTTCTGTTTATTACGGTTTTGCCGTTTTAGTAACATCAAACATAAATTAAAATTCATATTAAAACCATTTTAATACTTATTCAACATTTTCGTTTTCCTTAATTTAAATTAATTCGCCTAACGCTTTAACCGGCATGTGAGTTGCAATAAGCTACGTAATCAAGCACAGCAGCACCAAGTTGCACTGTAGATCGCAGAAAGATGATGAAAGGTAGGCTAGATCTTTTAAAATTATTTACGTTGTCCAAGCAAGTTATAATATTGACGCAGCAAAGCTTAATGTGTTCCCGACATCATAAATTTGGCAAAAATTACATTACTACTAGGAGACTACACATTCAGTATATTTTCCTTAAGTGGATTTTTCCTTGGTAAAATGATCCATATGACATTTTATACCTCCTTATAACAAAAAATCAAGAATGTAATAAAGAATTTCAGTTCCTTAAAACTCAAATTTATAACTCACAAATTAAAGTTAAGTAACTTATCAATGGCTTTCCAATAATATTTCTGCCGATGAATCAAAATTAGATTTAATCTTACTTCTCTTAATTCCTCTCTCAGAGTAACGTATATATCCTCAAACATTTATTCTGCGATTGTGTTTTGTAACTTCCTAATGCTTCGCAATAGTCTTTCTGCTCACGAATCAAAATAAAATCTAATAAACTGCCTTTAATTCCGTTCTCAGAGTAACATATATCTCCTCAAAATTCCTTCTCCTATTGTGTTTTGTAAATAAACATATTTGAAGGTACTTTAGCGATTTTTTGCGTCCTCTTAAATGATTCAATGCCTGTAAATGTAAATTGTATTTTATTTTATTTCTACTCAGGCACTTACTTCTACAGTAAAACTGGAAAGGATGACTGCAGGATTGAGAGATGAGCAATATTTTTTATCGTTTCTATGTAACATAGCCTGAAGTGCCTGGAGAGCAAATTCTTCCAAAGGCTTGAGTGAGGTCCTCTTAAAAGATTTGAAATATATTTTTCCGAAGTGAACTCAGAACAGAGTTTGTCGGTCAGAGTGCTTGAGACTGTTTGAACCCTAAAAATAATTATGCTTGCTGTCGTGACTTCCGTAAAGTAGCGTTCTTCTGAAGTCTGTGGCCTTATTGAATGGTAGTATGTTACTCTTAAGCAAGCCACACATTGGTCCAACATCAGTCCTGCAACACTAGATTGGCTGAAATGCGCATGCGTGCCGACATGTTTTCTATACAGAAGTGGAGTGCGCATGCGCGTGTTTTGTCATGTGCTGCCCCAGTGTGTGGTAGGGCTTACACTTCGGCGAAACTGTTTTCTCTTAGGTAAAGGATACAATATTTGAATTTTTAAGTGCTATTTAGATTTAGAGTACTGTTTGGCATTAAAATGTATGTGCTTATTTTGTCATTGGTGCCTTATTTTATGAATTGAATATTGATTTTGAACTAAAACGGATTTTCAGCAATTTTGATGATTAGTGGTACTGAAACAATCAAACAGAATTGCGTCTTTATGTTCACCTATTTTTCTCTCAGCAAAATATAGGTGTGATTGTAAATATTTAAGTGTGTTCAGAGTTATTATTGAATCCAAAATCATATGAAACTCAGAATCAAATATAGGTATCTACGGAACAATGAATAGCTTACAGGAAGAGATAAAAATTCGTAGAACATACTAAAATACTTGCCTTCTTAGAAGTGATTAGGAAAAAACCCGTTTTAGTCTATTCAAAATTAAATTGAATCGGAAGTTTTACTTTGCTACATTCACATTGAGAGTCTCAATTAATTTAAATTTGAAGTAAAAAGGTCAATATTCCTCGAAATGCATCTACGACAACACGCTAAAAATTTAAGGGTTTTTCAGAAAACGCGTAGGGCTTTCAGACAGAAAGTAACTGTAGAAGGCATGAAACCATCACACAAGCGTTAATATATTAATTGATATGGAAAACAGTTACTTTTCGACACTTAACCGGGAATAAGATTGTATACTGCATATTAAAGTTATTCTTCCCTTTGTCTTTAATAGATCATATTTTTGCATACTTAATGAAAGAAAATTTTGCAACAACTTATTAAAAGTGGAAATGTTCAGCAGTCTATATTAGGGATAGTATGATTCTGTATTATTGAATACATATCTGGAAATACTCCTGATAGTTTTTTAACAAATTTAGTTTCTTAAAATATAGATAATTCGTTATTAAATGTGTTCATTATTTTCTTTAAGTATATGGACTCAGTTTTCTCGAAATCAGATCCTAGGAAATGAGCATTTAAGTATTCCAAAATTTCCACGAGTAGTGATAAACAATTCAGTTAAAAATAAATATTTCGGGAATGCACAGAAGCTTTTTGTGGGTATTGTTAACCTGAAGAAATTTAAAGCAAGAATAAAGTGAGCAAAACTTCTTTTTCGAAATGTTGCGATACACTGATTTTTGTTAACGTTTATTGCTATAACAATGAGTTCAAATGCTCGATAGGATGTGGTTGAAGCACGAAAACAATTGCAAAGTAAACTTTTTTCTTCGTTCTCTGTCGCACTTACCTGTTCCTGTAGTTGAGACCCAAACTATAAAGGTATTGATCCCCGTATCCGTGATGGATAGTTACACTTAGCAATTTGAAAACGTAGCTCATGTAGTTAAGAAAATATGAAAAATATTACACATAAAAATGGCGCCACAAATAGCACGTTCAATGTTCCCGTAATGTATAAACTGACCAATAGCAAACATTTATACACTAAATGTTTTCTCTCAACAATTTTATCCAGAGAAGCGTATGCCATTTTGCATTCAATATGGTATTACTTTTTCCAGTCCAAGCTTCCAGACGAAGCGTACTTTCCAGGTCCTCCCGATGATCGCATTCCCCACTATCTGTGGTTTTGTTTTGTATTACTTATTTCACTTTAAAAAGGAATTAAGCGCTCCCTTTCAATGTATTTTGTAAGTAAGAGCAACAACTGATGTTGTATGTCTGCCTTTATAACAGTATATCATATGAATATATAAATAAATAAATAAATATATATATATATACATATATATCATTTTTATTCAATACTCTCATGGCGAATCGTTCATAGATGACAATTAGGTACAATGTTATTGCATCGTCTTAGGATTAATCAATTCCTACGTGCTGTGAAGTGTGTATTTAGATGTTATCTGCCATCAGGTAAGTGTTTGAGGAAAAGATCTGAGGAACTCTACGTGATTATTTTTGGTAGAAATAACAAATCAACATCACAGAATGTAGAAAGATGTCTTAAATGTTTGTCTAATACAATTTTATTTACAAAGTTGGCCTAGGTAGTGTATTACAAGTATGTATCAAAATAATACTAAGCATCTAGAGAAATCTACAAGTATAAGTAGCAAATTAAGGTAGATTTTGGTGTTGCTCCTCGTACGTTCATGTAATTCTGTGTCACTCCATGATTTAAACTGCATATCACATTGGCAATGTGTTGCTTTAACTAACTACATAAAACAGGGTAAAATAAGAAACGTATATTTTGATGTAAATTGCTGTGCGTTTATTCCATATACCAGGAAGATACATTATGTATAACACTGTAAATGTGTATTTCATTTATGTGCAACTTTGCATGGTTTTAACATAGTGCATATATATATGTATGTGTATATATATGTATGTATCTATGTATGCATATATATTTATGTATGCATGTATATGTATATATGTATGCATATGTATGTATATATATACATAAGCGTCATTTTATAATTTGAAATGTAGATTACATTTTACTTAGAAAATTGTAAATGTATTTAATGTGGCACTCATATGTTGATGTGACTGCAAGATCAATCTTTTTTAATGTGATTGTGTGCTCCAATTCTTAAAGTAAATCAATCATTACAGTTTTACCAAAAAGCCAAAATGTGTGTTACATATTCTGCACCCAAACCCAAAATGTATATTGTACATCTATTAATATTCTTCGAAGAAGAATTTTATAAATTTTTACTTTCAAAGTAATATTAGATTTATTTTCGATCGTGTGAGAAAGTGAGTTCAGTCAAATGGGCAAGTTGAATTCTTATATGCGCCTCCAATCTGGAACCAAAGCATCTTCCTAGTATGCAGACTGTAATTTCAAATGGTTAAAAGGTTTTTAAATGTCACGATGATAAAAACTTTGGATGTTTAGGTGTGGTAGGATTTCGTGTTACTTAGATATCTGCAGATAAAAGATTATGACTCAAACCTTTTCAGCTATTGATTTTGCATTGAAATTTAATTACAGGGGAAAAAAATATTTTCTTACACGCATTTTGAAACGTTTCAAAAGAAGTGGTGAGTCGCATTAGAGTTCAGTCTGCCTCTTTCAATGAATGGTCACTGGATGTACACGGATAGGCATTGTACAAAAACAGAAAGCAAATGAGAACTATTGAATATTGTACTCAAAAAATGTGGTATGTAGCATAGTCGGCACTTGTTGCGCTTGATCGCATATGTGTACATACTGGCCAGTTGAAAGTAAAAATATTTAAATTTAACAGCGCGGAATTTTTTATGAGAGATACTGTGCTACAGAGTATTTTACCCCCCGCGAGTCCAGAGCATACTGCCTATATGTTTCGAAGTATGATTACCTTTCAGTTGACTTTTCGTGACTCCAAAGATAGTATAGATAATATTAGACTCTACAAGTATTTGTCCACTCAAAAAATCGCATGATTGTGCCATGTTGAAGTTCTCGACTGATATCCCTTGGCTTCATATCTTATATAACTGTATTCTACATTATATACATTTAATATTACAGATTCTTGTACTAATCAGAGATTTTTAGCCCATTTTCCTTGCACAGGAGAATATTTTAAATGCGTTTACGTCAACATGCAAGTTTCGCATTTCATTGGAAACGGCAATAACCAGGTTTATAAATGCTGCATTCCCGTAACTAAACTTGTACTTTCGAAGAACCAATACCTATTAATGCAATAACTTACTTAAGTAAAAGTATTCCATACATAACCTAAGAGAACGATTTATGTAGAAGAATATGTTCTATTCAAGGGGGTGTATTATACATTTTCTACGGAATCTATGTTTTGAATGTATACACATTTAATATGGTATGGAGAAGTTTGCTTTGGAAAATGTTAAATGCAGCAACGATTTAAGTGTTATTACTTTCATGAAACTACAAATTGACGGTGTTTTTGTGTATTATTTCTTATGTGGGTAGGACGGGTCTATATTTTGCATGTATACATTTGATATAGTATAAAAAATTAATTTAAAAAAATTTTAAACTGTAGCAACGGTTTAAGCGTTATTACTTTACTGAAAATACAGATTCAATATGTTTTTAGTTCATTGTTTCTTATGCGGGTAGAACGGGTCCCTGTGCAAGGATAAATATAGTGTTTATAATTCTGTATAATTGTTTAACTGTTACGTGTTCACTTTTATTATAAAACATTTTTACAGTATTTCAATTGCATGAGATTTCTTTGCATGATTGAATACAAATTTGAGAGTAAATTATGCTTTCAAATAAATTAACCATTGCTACTTAATTTTACATTTGTTCTGTGAAGTGTATGTAAAGAATTACGTAGAGAGAGTATACGAGAGGAACAAATGATGTTTTCTGAAGCCTATTGGTGCTAAACCATCATTTAGATGAACTGGTGACATTCATGATCAGATAATTCTAAGGAACATTAAGTTGATGTTGCACATTTTCGGAAATAGCTAGATTGGTTGAATAAATACGATCTGAACTCTCTCTCTGAAAGGGTAAATGGTTTTATAAAGATGTGAAAGGCTGTCGCGCGTTTATTTGAAATGTACTCAAGGGTTTCATTGTGAAATAAATGTAACTTTATCGTAGCTATCTGGTATTATACGGTTGTACTGATTTTGCGCTATGATTAAAACTTGGGATTTCATTACTATACAATGTCATGTATGCAAATTTTAACTTAGCGTAGTATCTGTGACACCCAAATAAATTCCACGAATGTTTTTTTCTAAATTTATTTTGAAAATTTATGTGTGATATAGTAGTTGTGTCAATTGTGACTATTTCACCTCCTCTTGTATTCAGTTTTTTATCTAAAGGTCTAAGGCTCTTTTGTGTACTCTCAGTTGCTATAGATAAATATATACTATTTACTAATGTTGTTTGTGTAGTTCCAATGTATCATCGTGGTGGAATAAAAACACTGTCCTCTTATTGTGTGTTTGTGTTTGACAAGTTTTGGTGTTCTTGTTAGATGATAACATTCCTTACTCTGAGTTATATTTTCATAACTTTTTTCGGTTTTAGTGTTTTCAGAATACAGTTTAAATACATTTTAGTTAAAGTCCAGTTAGGATTATAACACTGAAATGTCTTTTTGTAATGTTTGGCTTGAAAAGCTGAAAAAATTGTAATAATTTTGTGTTATTTATTGATCACAAGGATGATCGCTTTTCGAAATAGTTATAAATTTTTGAAATGTTACATTTTTCAACTGTTTGTGCCCATTTTTCTTTTTGTAGTGTAAGTTTTTGCATTTTTTCTGTACAAAAGATTTTTGTAACTTTTTGCTCAAAGTTTTGAATTTTTGTATCAAGCACTTTTTTGTTACCAACCCTGCTGTCTGGAAAGTCATTTTCTCTGAGATTATAATCTAAAAAACATGCCTACAGATTTCTATGCTTTAGTGCAGTGTTAAAGACGAGTGAAACACGTTAAAGTTATTGCGTAATTAGGTAATTATGTACGTTTTTTGCCTTTTGAAATTGATATTCTGCCTTGCTTGAAAGCTATAGTTTATTTAGACACTAATTTTAACGACTTACAGTAAATTTTGAAAACAACATTTTTGAATCGTTTCCCTTACAGATAATTTTTGACTTGCAAGCTCCTAGAGCCTTTCCAATTCAATCACTGTGCCTTCGTCTATACAAAGTAAACTTTCATCGTTTTTCAATTTCTGAAGTGTATTAAAATAAGCGACAGTAGCATCTAAATAAGTGACCTGTAGTATTTAGGTGAATGTATCATCGCATTACGAAAACAAATATATCCATTCAAATACGTAAATACTTACTCGTTGAATATTTTTCACTTTGTCATTAGCGTTCAGTATTACTTACATGTATGTATTGTACTTGTAAAGTGTACCGTGTTTTCAAATGAAATCATAACCGGTAGGTGTTAAACTTTGATATTAAAATTTGCCTCAAGAAAGGTACATGAAACATGAAGTCATTTTACCATATGTGTGTTAAGCAGACAACTAAGCCTTGCAGCACAATTGGTAATATTCGACGATGCAGTGTCATTTACGTTAATATTTTCTCACTGCATGACTTTAAGAAGATAGAAAATATTTTATTAGACAGTACAACATGACTCTTCCTCTTTTTCAATAGAGAGATTATTTAAATTGTATAGTCTCTTAGAAGATGTTAAGCTTTGTCTAAATGTGATCATTTTGGTAACATAAATGTTAGCGCTAGGAAATTCGTAAACTATTTTTTCCATCATTCGACACTTTTCACAACAATTAAGAAAGCAGACGTTGCTTTGAAGGATTTTGTTAATAAATTGAAACTTATAGGTATATTCCGAATCAATAGGCATTACCCAATTTTCATTTTCTATCATTTCATTCTGATGTATAATCGAAATAGAAAATTACCAGTGTTTTTTTTAACAGGAAAGTTGTTACAAATACTAAAACCAGGTTGTAAAAATTTTGTTGGATATCATAACACTTTCGAGTAAAACATATAATTTGATTCAAACATGCAATAAAATACAATTTAGTGTTTTTTTTCTCTTGAGTTTATTAATCATTTCACGTGAACTAGAATTAGGTAAGAAGTTCGCATACGTTTTCACTAGATCGTTCACTAATAGAACTGAAATAATTTGTTAATATTAACCTGAGAGTAGTTTTTTACATCGCATGAAGTTTAGAAAGTGATATTGACAGCATAAATGAATGAATTTGAATGAAATGATGGATATGAAAAATTACAACGGACTGTGAAACAATGTGATAATTTTCCAGCAATATTATCCTTATTCTTCCAAATATTAAAAATATTAGTTTTTTAGCTTGGTCATCGGTAAGGAGTTGAAAAAAATACGATGCCAGTGTTTCTTTTCATTTTTTCGTGGTTTTGTGAAATCTTTCTTTGATGACGATAAACTGGGTGGAGCTTGATATCATATTCTACTCACACCACAAGTGTTCTTACTAATATTAGGGAGGAAAGCGTGCCCTTCAGGATTCTTAACGCTCCAAGTTGTTTCGACGAGATATTTCGTTCATTAAGATCTGGCAAATGTTGCTAATGACTAGGTATTTCGTCCTCAAGATATTGAAGATTCTTTTTATGACAGATGAAAATCTGGTCAGGTTTTTTTTCTAATGACGAGATATCTCATTTATTAAAACTACAAATTACTAAAGTTTTACTAATGACGAAATATCTCGTTGAGACAACCACCAGGAGGGTTAAATCTCAAGAATAATACCGATGTTTTAATGGTTAAAATATTGTTTCCCGTCCATTCAACTAATTATCCTCTTATGAACCCTGCTGTTATTCTAGGATCCCGTGCAAGTCATATTTGCTATTCCTTCTTAAACATGAAAGCAGATTATCAAAATCTGGAATAATATTTCATCCACTCCGTGTATGATTAGAACTTTATAATTTTTAAATAATCTATCAAAGCAAGGCAGTTCATTAACGTTTTATTCATTAACAGTTAAAAAATGAGGAGATTTTTGCATATAAGTTTTACTCGGCTTTGATACATTTAAATATTACAATGTAAATCTTAATATGGTATAACTTTAAGTAACGGTTAGATTTGTTGTACTTTCGAATATTGTTCAAATTTATCATGACTAAGATTGAGCACATTGTAAGTTAGAGACATAAATTAGTTACTAACCCAAATTATTTTATACTGAAAATATATTATACCTGCCTACATCCCTTAAAGTTACGTAGTATAAGAGTTTAGAAGTTTTTAGAATTAAAAAGACGTTAAATGAAGACTTGAAAAGTTCCACTCTTAATTCTTCGTTAGTAATAATTCACATAATATCTGAGCTTGTCAAAGTATTTTCTCGTTTCTGCTATGTAATAACCTTGCAAAACGAGGATATTAACTAACTAAACGTTTTAAAAAACATAATTCAAGCAACTGAAATTTGTCACTTAACTAAAGAAATAAAATTTTAAGCAAATTAATTTTCCTAAAAAGGTGAAAAGAGTAAAAAATCTTAGGAATTTGAAATATTTTCTATAATTCTGAGCGTAAGATTAAGGTATGTTAAAGGTACTCGGTGAAACACAGTTCTGCGGTAAACAATTTTTATAGTTAATTTTATAGACCAGTATTTGTGCATTTTCAAAGTAAAAACATCAGATAGGGAGTATTTTCTAAAAGGTATATGGCTAATTTCAATTTTAAAATTTTTGAAATATTTTGTTGGATGAATTAGA
This sequence comes from Metellina segmentata, assembly GCA_947359465.1. NCBI lineage: Eukaryota > Metazoa > Arthropoda > Arachnida > Araneae > Tetragnathidae > Metellina > Metellina segmentata. The sequence goes on along the minus strand of OX375872.1, from coordinate 97,252,832 downwards.
TTTTTCAAAAATTAATAACATAACATATGCTAACTAAGATTAAATTTCCATTAAACTTTAAATTATAGGCATTGAAAAACGAAAGCTATTTATAACAATACATATTTCATTACAATAAAGATCATAAAAATACTAATTTTTCGTTGGAAACAAAATTTTATGTAGTCTTAGAAAAGTTTTTTTGTGCACCGAGTGCCCTTAATAAATATTTACCACAAATCTGTACCTTGGTTAGAAATGGGTAAATGTCCAATTTACAAGTATGATATTGTTATTTTGAAGTCAATTTACACATTGGCATTTTTTTACTGTGCATATCATATTTCCTCTTGAAAACAAATCTAACTTAGAAATAAACAGTGGAAGAACATTGATTAGGGTTTCCATGGTAACATTTATTACTTTGATGTAATAGGTTGAAAAATCCAATCATTGGACCAAGGTACAGGAATATTTTTAACACATTTTCAAATTAGGTAATATAAATGATATTCATTTTTCTATAATATCAAAGGAAGCTCTAAAGTTCTTAAATCTTAATATTAAATCTAGTTGCTGACTGTAAATTATTTTCCTTACAAATTTTTACAAATGAAATATATTGTTTTTATCAATTTGGGAAAATAACTATACAATATTAGTTATGTATACACATTGAATAAATTAAATAATTTTTTAAGATTCTTCAAGACTCAGAGACTTTACTACAGACCGATTGATCGATTCCAGACAAAGTGAGTGTTAATTATTTGAAGAAAAACTATTGTTTCTCAATTTTTTTCTTCGGTTGCATAATTTTAATTTTTGTAGTTCAATATTAAATATGTGTATGTGGACATAAGTTTTGTTTCTTAGATATGATATGTAATAAAAGAAGATAAATAGAATACGATTGTATGAAAGTGCAGTTTTCTTCCTTCAAAAACCCATTTTAATCATTACACACCAGTGTTCGACAAAGTTAAATCTTATTAATGATTAGAAACAAGCGACTAAAAAATTAATAATTACTAATGAGTAACGATTGATTATTTTTAGTCATTCACGTTTACTGATAATTGATTTAGTTTCGCGACTAAAAATTACGATTGAAACTGTGACCCCATTCAACGTTCTGAATTTAGTAAAAGTAGTATGTACTTTCGTGAAGGTTTGCAACAAAATATCTACTTGCTCACATCAAAAGAAAAATTACAATAAAATGAAGAAATGATAACATGTGAAACTATTTATTGATTTATATTTCACAGCGTAACAAAATTCATATACCAACAAAACATAAAATTACAAAAAATTAATCAAATAAACGATCACAAATATGATGGTTAAATCAGCTTGCTTCGGTAAGGAAACGAATTTAGTTAGCGTATTCATTGCTACAAGTAATGATTGATTTAGTTATTATTATGACTAATTTTTCAATTATGATTAATTTTAGTTAGAATTAAAAACTTTAGTTTACTAATCACTCGATCGAAAAAGTTAGTTGATAACACCCAACACAAATTCACACCGAATGCTCTTACTTAATTTTTCAATTATTATTAATTTTAGTTAGAATTAAAAACTTTAGTTTACTAATCAATCGATAGAAAAAGTTAGTTGATAACACCCAACACAAATTCACACCGAATGCTCTTACTTAATTTTTCAATTATGATTAATTTTAGTTAGAATTAAAAACTTTAGTTTACTAATCAATCGATCGAAAAAGTTAGTTGATAACACCCAACACAAATACACACCGAATGCTCATACTCTAATTTACGATTTTTTCTTTAATAACTTCAACATTATTGATTTTAATTATTTAAACATCATTTAAGTTTCTTCATTTAGCAAAACTATGTTTAAGAAATTCTTATTTGTCAATCTAAAATCTGTGCTTTTAAAAACGCAATACATTTCTGAATCTTTCTGTAGTTTATATTTGAACCATTTCTACATCTTTCAAATATGTATGCATTTTTAAACGAAGAAAAAATCTACAACTATTTAACGTTTCTATAAGATTAAATAAAATTATATTTATTGAATTCTTTGAATTTCATTTACAGTATTTCTAAGCATTAAAATATTTTAATATCGACTTCAAAGACAATTAATTATATTCAAGTATTTCTTTTTGAAATAGTTAACTGCATAAAATAAAATATTTATTTTTAATTTATACACATTTTCATTCTTTATTTAAATAACATTCATATATTATATATTTTTACATTCGGAAACTATATAACCCGATAGGTCGAGAAAACTTTTAACACAAGAGAAATTTTGACAGAAGATATGTAAAAAATATTTATTTATATTATGCTTCAAAGTATAATTTCTAATCAAAGTCAGTTTTCAAATTGAATAACTATTTCATAACTACCTAAATCGCACCACCCCCACTACTTATTAAAACATATCTCTCTTCATATATAGGCATAGGGGCTTATGATGTTTGCGTACGAGCTTCCCTATAATTACTTCTAAAAACAGCAACAATTTGTAACAATGCTGTTATAAAATCCTTATAAAATTGAAGCCATTTTTATAGATATAGAATTACATGAAACAATTTCATCCAATCAAATAAACCATTTGGTGACTAATAATAAATTTATTAAATTTTTAACTTTAATAAAACTTGTAATTATTATAAGGCGCGTTTTATAATGGTATAGTTCATTTATACTATAGAAGAAGCAGTAATAATTTTTTGAGCATATTTCACATATTTCATTTGCTTTATAAGTTGTTATACCCTGCAAGGACAAAATATAGTAGTCATTTTCATAACAAAGATTTTATGGAACATAAAGTCTCCATGTAGATTTAAGTAAGCCCCCGAAATATTGTGCAAAGATTTCACAAAATTTAAACCGATTTCTCCACTTTATATGAGTATGCTAAATTTTCCAGGAACAGATAAATTATTATGTTACCAATACCAGTGATCCTCAATCTTTGTGAGATAACGGTCTGGTAAATTTTTTTTTGTCTAAGGTCGCTGCCCCAAATCCATTTGTTAAGAGCGGAGGGGGCCTCAAAATTCTAAAATCTTCAATTTTGAAGTTTTTGTTCTGAAATTTTTTCTGTATATATATACATTGTATTTTTCAATTATATTAACTGTTTTATGTTTTCAAAACTTCAATATATTTTTTATTAAAATTGAAAAAGTTAAATATTTTGATGTTGGGCAAAATTGATATACCTTAAAATATTTTCTAATAAATCCCTCTTTTTTTACATTAATCAACTCCTAATAGATCCTACTATAAACTGTCTTCGTAATTTTTGGCTAGAATAAATGGAAAATTTTAAAATATCTTGTCCAAAAACTACATAAAACACACACACTCACACACACATATCTATCTATCTATCTATCTATCTATCTATATATATATATATATATATATATATATATATATATATATATATATATATATATATATATATATATAGAAATGTATTTGAAAAATAAATGTAGAAAATTTCATTCATTTATGACAAGTAGGTTTTAAGTTTTATCTATCTTTCACTGTTGAAATCCCATCCAACACAAATGGAGTAAAAGAACATTTCAAATTATGAAGGCTGCTTGATTTGCAAACTGTCATGTTATAAAAAGCATGGCATGGGTTCAAACAAAACACTTATGCTACCCAGTTTCAAATCACGCCAAGCATTCTACTACTGCTTACCAAATCCCACGTGGTAGTCTATCGTCCGCAACTCAAACACGATTAATATATCGCGCTAACTCACCAACTTATCTTAGGTGGGTGTCATACGATATGACATGAACAGGGCTAACTGAGTCAAGCGATATGATGGTAAACCACACACACACACACACACACACACACACACACACACACACAGATTAAACAAGACACTTACATAAATACCATTGGAACATGAAAACTGAACTCAGATTTACAGTAATATCTACTGAACAAAGAAATGCTTTTACAAACCAAAGCCTCTGATATTGAATACCCAGCCAATAAATTGCCATTTTCGTGGACAGTTTAAACATTGCATTAAAATGCCTATGAAATAATTCTCTACTTAAAAGTGCAGTTTAGAAGTAATCTAAAAGTGAAGCATATTCCCTTCTTAAAAGCTTATAAAGGATGATAATCCACATTCGTATGGTCCTGGGGGGATATCATTAAAATCCAAGACTGACTAACATGACCAAAGACAAGGCTAGGATAGCCAGTAACCTAGTACAAGTATCCCATGAGTGATGTTATGAGCTGCAATCTGGTAGAATAGTCGTTTACACGGCTCATCCCTTCTGGAGGTTGTCTCAATTAAGTATCTCGATTAGCAAAACTGATAAGATCTTGATAGACGGGATATATCGTCAATAGTTAAACTGACCAGATCTTGGTGAATGAGATCTATTGTAAAGAAATCTGAACAGATCTTGATCCCGCCATCATAAAACGATTGGACGATATCTTGATGACTAGGTATCTGCTCACTAGAAAAATTGGTTAGATTTGATGGATAAGATAAGGTATCGAATCGAAACCACTTCAAGGGTTGAAAACTTGGGTTTTTATTTCCAAACCCAATGTAAACCCTTTGAGTTTTACGAGATTCACGAGTAGTATCGTATAGCTTTTTTCAGGTAAGTCACATAATGACTAAATATGTTGGTGTAAATAATCGTCGGTAAGGTTCTATTGGTGGTAAAGCTCAAACCTGGGTAGGAGTCTTGGAAAGAAGTCTGTAGGTTTCCGAACTTGGGAATGCGGTGTTCCATTGTTGAATTCACGGGAAAACCTCAAAAGGTTAAGAATAAAGTTAATAAACCCTCCTGGTGGTTGTTCCGACGAGATATTACGTCATTAGCAAAACTAACCAGATCTTGCAAGACAAGATACTTCATTATTAGAAAAATGTCGAAAAGATTTTGATATCAACATCATAAAAGAATCGACAATATCTCTGGAAAGTTGGATACAGTGTCTCAACTGTAAAGGATGGGTGCATGAAGCCTTTAGCAATGCAGAGGAGCATGATCAAAATTTTATTCGTGATTTCTGTTCGTAAAACTTCTTAGAAATCTGATCAATTAACTTAATTTACTATACATTCCAAACACATTAAATTTAAAATTATTTATGCTCGTGAACTTTAAACATACGTATGTTCCTTTGTGCAAGAAGGCCATTTTAATAATTTATTGTTATAAATAAATATTTCAGCAGTAAAATAGCGTTTTTTTAACTACTCCTAAATATACCCGATAACTATTCCTATATATCCGACCAGGTCGGATAAAAACGGGTAATTGCATGCTTCCAAAAATTTATTTATTTACCCTCCAAAATATTGTTCTTTCACATTGAAAAATATATATTTTTAAACCTAAAGAACTAAATTATTATTCAAATAGTATATATATATATATATATACAGAAAGTGAGAAAAAAATTTTCCTTTCTAGAGTACCCGTTTTTATATAAGAGAGTAGCTTAGTTATCCTCAAAAGGTTATAATGTATTATCCATTTATTCATGCAATCCCTAGACAGATACATAAAATTAAATACGTTTTTGTGTCATTCATGAGGCAAAAAGCCATAAATAACTTATGAAACAATTTGTAAGGAGTGATTTGTCTCAGGACTGAAGTAGTTATGAGAAATTGAAATAAATATCATTCATGCGTGAAACAGCTCAAAAAATTTACAAAATTTATTTATCTGTGGATAACTATTGGAAAAAGTAGCTTGCTCATTACGAGTATACAGTTCTACACCTTAACGAATATCCAGTTTCCTAAGACATTTTTGGCATAGTGTGGAAGTTTGGAGAGTGAGGTGCCAGCTCAGGTGTGTTCCTTTAAAGGAATTAATAAAACAATTCCGTGAATGCAACACTCTAGACCTTCAATTGACTTTTCAAAAAGGGATTTTGAAATAAATTTCATTTTATTCTTTAAAAAACAATATTATGTGGTCTATATACATAGACATGAAAGACCTCAAAACTCCGGAGTCCTCTTTTCAAGTTCCCGAATGAGAAGTGAAATTTGAGCAGAAATTTCAAAAGCATCGGTCTTTTTTTGTGGAATATTATAATATTTATGAAAGTCAATAAAAACCAAGTTTAATATCTCGAAAAACTATTTGTGTTTCCCCAAGCAGTGATGGATAGTTGAAAATAAGATATCCAGAAAGTATAAACCTCAATTCCGACATCAAACATATTACTTCTCCTATCTCGTTACCTCTATGCATGTGTATTCGGGATTTTAAGGAATGTTTGCTCTAGTGTGCACAAAATATTTCGAAAGCTTTCGGGTTTTGAATTTCTAAATTTGTGTAGGTTTAAGTAAAAAGGGGCATGCATTTGATAAATAATCATCATTTGAAACACACTCTTTGAATTTGAATACCAACCCTTTGGGGGTTCACACGCATAATTCAGCATTGCAACCTAAATGATGTCTAAAGATTTCCAACCTTTGTGGCCAACAGTATCTTTCCAAAGGATTTCACACGACTCACCTGAGCTGGTACCCCACTCTCCAAACGTCCACACCACACCAACGAGAGGACATTTGAGGCCACTTGCACCAGCCCTCTTGTACAGGGTCTTGTACTTGTCTAAGGTTAGGACCTCGCAACCCTCCGGTTGCTACTCCGTTACTCTTCCAACCGGGCTAACACGGTTCCAGGGTTAAATGAGGAGAGTGAAAAGCAAGGTACTTTACAAAATTCATGTGGCTTCTCACTAGAAAGAAATCAGTCCATTCGAAATTCATAACTTGAGGACATTCCTGCTAGCAAATGTTCTGAGAGAACTATTAATATTTTAAATAAAGGAATAAGTTTAGGATGTAAAATAATTTATCATCGAAAGAAACGTTGAGTACATTCGTTGTATGTCTTTACCCGCAAACATTACTGCATGAAAATCAGCGGATCTCCTCAATTTAAGCCTTCAAGTGGTGTCGTCGCGTTAATCTCGTCCATCAATATCTGAAAAATTTTGATAATATCAGGTTGAGTAAAAAGTTTTCTGCCAAAACATTTGTATTTTAAAATGATAAATACATGCGAAAACAGCAAAGCTAAACAGGATAGCAATCTCCGTTCAAATCTACAATCGTCTTCCAACGTTTCGGCAACTTTTCACTCCCTTCTGAGAAGAACTGTGGCGTGCGCGAGTCCAAAAAGAGATCGACCTCATTTATGACCTCCTCATTTGAATTGAAGATTGCGCCATCAAGATGCAGCTGCAGATGTGAAGACAAATAGAAATCCGAAGGGGCTATGTCTGGGCTGTATGGTGGATGTTGCATCAAATCCCACTCCAGCTTGTATAGCGTCCAGCCGGTTATCGTACTAACATGTGGCAGGGCGTTATCTTGATGAAAGAGAACCACCTTCCTTCTAAACTCGTTTCTTCGTTTTTCGCGAATGGCATCTTGAACTTTAATTAGCCATGTTGCTGTATATTGCACTGTTCATAGTCTACGCTTTTCAGGTACTCTTCGTAGATAATTTTGCGACAGTCCCACGAGACACAGAGAAACACCTTCTTGTTAGGGCTCGTCTTGTTAGCCTGCTGATTCCCCAGGTCCTGACCACCCTCCTTTACGGCTTGTTTTGTTGTAATACACCCATTTTTCATCACAGGTCACAATTCTGTCCAAAATTTTCTCTTTCCTTTGATCTCTGAGCAGAACCAAACAGGCCACTTTTCTTTTGCGTTTGTCTTCAGCAATCAATTCGTGAGACACCCAGCGGTTGGACTTAAACGTTAGATTTGTGCGTTTCAGAGCGTTAAACATTGTTTTTTGGCAAACGTCAAGCTCTAACGCAATATTCCGTGTTGAAACATTTCTGTCTTGATCAATGATTTGCTTTAACGGCTCGCAATCAACTTCAATAGGGAGGCCAGAACGTGGTTCATCTTCAATGTCGAAAATTCCAGCGTTAAACTCCGGAAACCAAATTTTGACTGTATCATATGTAACGGTATTCATGCTTGAACTTCACACATTTTTTAGTGGCATTCAGTCGCACTGAGTTTGCTATGGAACTCATATACATAATTGTTCTGATCTGTTGACGTGATAGCTCCATTTTAAACACTTTTTTGATGTACAAGATAGTAAATTTTTAACAAACACATTACACTGTCGTGTAGTTCCAATTTTCTGCTTTTGTAGCTAGCAGAGCAGCAAAGATGCACGAGATTAAAAAAAAGGGCACCGTCAATTATCGACACCATTAAAGTGCTTCAAATCGAAGGTCGTAACATTTTTGCACACTCATCTCGATTACAGATGAAGACGCGTTCATTTAATGTTAAACGACTAAGAAATCGTAGCTTTGGGGTGAAAACACCGCCGCAAACCCAAGGAGTAGTATCTCTGTAACTGAAAAAAAGGGGGGATTCCTTAGGAGAGAAAACCAGTCCCTTCGTCCTCTTTCCGAGATCGCCAAAAACGAAGGTCCCCCCAATGCGGGGGGGAAATTAACGCCAATAAATTACATATAGCACGAGGGAGAAAGACAACCGGGGTTATTCCTTTGTCCCAACGGAATGTTCAAAAACCTCAGGAAGAAGAGAGCCAAATCACGCCAACATCTTCCGGTAATTAAGAAGTGTCACGTTGAAGGTTATGATGGGGTGGGTTTGACCTTGGAAGGTCACCAATTGTCCAATCAGTGTGGGCAAATCAGAGATGAGACCGTGTGAAGGAATAGGGATCGCTGTCCCCTAATCACGATAGCACTCAAGCCAGAATTCTAAAAAGGGAAAAAGCCTGAGAAAACCAATCCTACTTACAAGATTTTCGTAGCTAAGAAGCCGGGAATGGGATCGAAAAAGATAACTATACATGGAAACTAATTCTTGCTCTCATTCCTTTTCCAAAAAATCCGGGGTGGAATGCAAAATAGTTATAACATGTGGGGAAGGGGAAGCCTTCACCCCAATCCCCTTGGAGGAAAACTTTTTACTCAACCTAATATATATCTCGTTACCACGATATTGCTTATTTTGCGATGATGACAGAGTCAAGATATGGTCCGTTTTCTTTTAATGACGAAATAGTTTGCCAATCAAGATCTTGTCCGTTTTCCTAATGAATAGATGCCTCGCTGAAACAACCACCAAGAAGGTTAGATATCAAATACAGATGAAAAGGGAATTAATGAAGTACACTTTTCAGGCGAACATTCGCAGAAACAATTCGATACATTTCTTGCATTACTAAGCGGTTAAGTACTTTGCGCCATTCGGTATCCAAGAAACTAAGCTCAAAATTGTTTCTTTCGATTTTGCAATAGCAAATTGTGATATGTGCATGGAATTTCGAAATTCGTCTTTTGTACATTCCTCCTGAATGGCTTCTGTGAATTAAAAAATAATTCGGTTCCTCAAGTTTACTGATATGTGGAAACTGAAGGTATGTCGTTGGTTATCAGTTCTGTAAACGTAAGAATGAAAGAAACCTCACATTTTGTTACTTTCACGGTTCTGCGGGAAAATTCCGAATGCTATCATTGATAAAAAGGGAGAATTCCATGTCCAGAATATAAAGTGCAATAGAATCGGCTGAAAAAGAAAATTATGGCGTCTGGTGAAAAATATCAATGTCCGTCGACTTTTAGTAGTGAAAGAAACAGGGGGTATTTCTTTTATAAGGAACATACGAAACCTTAACATTATTTTTTTCTATTGTGAAGCATAACTGAACTTCAAAGAAGGAACAAAATCATTCAGATATAAGATGTTATTCCTGTCAGAGATATATCTAACGCACCGCATTTTATTCTAGTTAGTGATTTTGAAACCCGTACGAGATTATATTTTGGGATATTGTTGCGATATATTTTTGTATGTTAGTTTAACATTCTTGAAATAAATTCAATTGATTAACCCTCCTGATGATTTTCTCGACGAGGTATCTATTCTTGTTATTAAGTTTTGAAACGCGTACGAGATTATTTTAGTTGGGTATTGTTGCCGATATAATGGTTAGTTTAGTAAGTTTTTTTTTAATATCCGAACATGTACGATACCCTTATTTTAAATGTGGTATAGAAACATTTTAATGATATTTTTATGTGTAGTGCTATTAAACCATAGCACTGGGCTATGAATATTTAAAATATATATTAATAATTTTGTAAAAAGGATGATTATGTATGAAATTTTAGAGAAATTTGTTAAAAGCTTCAAATGTGCTACATGAAAATCCATTCAACCCATTTGAAAAATGATTCTACCAAAATTAACTACATGCTTTTGTCTGGGAAATGAACTAGAATTAAAATGATATTTAAATAAACAAAAATTTTACAAGAGATCTAAAAATGAATATAAGATATTTAATAGTTTTACAGTCCTATTTCTTAAATAAATAGCTATATTTAAAAAACTTTTCAACTCAGCATAATTATTCAAGTTCATTCCCTAGACAACATTATAAAGAACGAGATCTCAAAATTGTATGAGAATCCATCAATAGCTTTTTGTGTTATAACATTTGAAGTGAGGAAATAATGCATAAATATTAATTTAGAGTAAAAAATAGTTTGAAGTGAAACGCTTGCTCTCTCTTGCATTTACCGTTTCTGTAAACAATTTTGTTCTTCACATGTCTTTAAAAATATTCATAATATTTCTAAAAGAGAAGCCATTTAAATATTTAAAAAAACTTTCTAAAATTATGTTTGCAAAAATAAATTCAATTTAAATTTTGACACGTTTTTGGATTTTTAACTGCTATTTCCGGTGTTTTCCATACCTACTTCCGGTTTTCCAGCCTTCATTAAAATCGTAATATCTCTGCAGCTAATAATTAACTTAGAAAAAAAATCAAGTATATTTTGGAAAGTCAAATAAATACTCTATCAAGATCAAAAACCTTTTTTTAGAATTTTTGTTCAAAAATGACATTTTTAACGTGTTTGGATACCTTAACAATGCAGAAATAAATTTAATTGAGTAAACCTTCTGATGGTAATCTAGACTAGGCATCTCGTCATTAAAAGAAAAGTGACCAGATCTTGATAAACAAGATATCTAGTTAGTAGAAAATTGACCTGATCATGATGTAGTAATGATAAAAAAATCAGCAATATATTGAATGACGAGATATCATGTTAATTACAAAATTTATCAGATTTCAATGGACGAGATATCTTGTCGAAATCACTTGAAGGGTTAAAAAATATAAGTTATTCTTAATTCAAATGAAAAAGAAGGTTTCAAGTGTGGGTAGGTTTTTAACTTTTATGTGGACTCAAATTTGTTTTTAAATTTGATACTCAAATTAGATTAATACTCAATCTGATACTCAGTCATATTTAAATTGCGTAAGAATATTATTCACAAAAATTAAAATGTTAATACATTAAGTTTTTCACATTGTGAGGTAAGTGTTCCTTTAACACGAATGATATAGTATTGTAGGAACTTAGAATGTGATTCGCTAAAATATTACTGAGATACATCCAACACACATATAATGCACTTTCCCTTTATTTAAAAGAATATTCTAGATCTCTCGCTGTAGAAATACAAGATAAGAACAAGGACAAACTGCAGGTTCATTATTTCACATTGACTGAATTAAACATACATAGCAATAAAACACATAGACAAAAATTATATATTTATTAACAGGTATAATCATGTCAGGAATCAAAATGACTATATAACATAGAAACTTTGTATTCTCGTGTTTCCAATTTAAAATTGTTTTTCATTTTTTTCACAATTTTCCAAATTGTTTATTTGTGTTTCCAATTATAAAGTAATGATTTGTAAAACTACTTTGAATAAAATCCCAAATCTGAACTAGACAGCTTAAGAACATTTTAATTCTTCCTGCTGTGGCTGAGCAAAATAAATCTTTGATAGCAACACAATTTAGTTGACAGTTTGTTATTCTTGTTTTTGTAATAATGTAGGTTTTTTTTAGTTATATTTATATAGAAATAAATTAAATCGAAAAATTTCAACGTTATAATTAGCATCTAGAAGTGTAATTTTACCATTGAAACTTATATACACCTATAGGGTTAACTCATCTGGTGATTGCCTCGTCGGGGTGTTTGGGCATTTGCAAAATTGACAAGAACTTAATGGAGGAAATATCTCGTCATTCTAAAAAAACCATAACTGGTGTTCACCATAAAAAAGTCGTCAATATCTTGATGGACAAACCATCTCATAATTAGCAAAATTGGTCAGATCTGGTCAAACGAGATATGACGTCGAAAACACTTGGAGGGTTAAGTAAGTTAAATATATAACTTACTTATGAAAACTTTATGAAAGATGAAACAAACATAAACTGAGCAATAAAAAGCGACGACCTTGAAGGATGATGTCAAGAAAGAAATGAACTTCACCAATATAAAATATCAAGCCAATATATTTTTATACAAACCGTATCAGCGGTTGCTTTCCATATTAAAATACAAATTATAACTGTGTGCTACAGAAAGCTCTTCACGAATACCTAATGTTTTATATATTATACTGAAAAGCAAGCATCGTGGAAGATATAAAAATACAAATATGATGTTTATTTATCGTTGTGATGTCAACATTTTCTTCTGCTGACTTTTATGGGACATGTGCTGAATATTATTACATAATGTATATTTTAGCACACAATAGACCTTTTGAAGGGAGATCGCTGAAAAGAATCCGAAATAGAAATTCGACAGTTGGTTTTGAATTATTTTTATGTGCTGAATCGGAATAATACAGCTGAATTTATACCAATTTCTACTGTACAAAATTTCAGTGCTTCTGAAATCAAATTGTATACACGATTCATCCCTCGACATGAGGGATGAAGTAGCTTTTCCTCCAAATTTCTACTCCAAATACAATTCACAAAACTTTTCCCCCTTTTATTGACCGAGAGCATGTGACTATAAAACCCGTGCTTCCCCTTCCAAAGCTTCAAAAACATGTTTTGTGGAACGATATTTTCAAAACTTATGTTTAAGTACGCTTGAATGAAAATGACAGAAAGCACCAGAAGGGAATAAAGCAAATTTCAATGCCATCTAAGAAACATACGTAGTAGAATTCAGTCAAGCGTATCGAGATGAGCCCATTCGTCTAGACATGTTTGTGCACGTCGAAATGTATTTATAGATTGCTATTGCTACCCTATTCTCAGTGCACCAAAGCATTATAATTACAGGCAATTTTATGCGTATTAACTGACAATAACGCAAATAATTCTTGTGATAAATGAAGAACGGAAAAATTATCGACAGGTTTTGATGAACCTAGCACCCTATGCAATGCAACAACTATCTTGGTTAGTTGTTTGTTTAAGGGTTTTATGGCGAATGAGCCACATTTTGCCAAGGTGTGCCCTTGACAATATCGACTTTTTCAGTCAAAATATGTCTTGGAAGGGGAAAAAGAGGGATGTTGTGAAATGAAATAATGGGGGGAAAGCGTGACAATATACCTTGGATATCCCGGGATCACGACACCTGTGTTTACTAGACGGTAAACCAGATAAGAAAGGAAAATATTACCAGAGTTCCTCGGGACCGTGAACCCTGAACACATTTGAAGATGTACCCTGAGGATTGGTTGGTGGGGTTTTATTCCGAAAGTTCCATAAGTGGCAAAGCTGAGACAAACACAAGACACATAACGTTAAGTAAGTGGACATACACGCAAGGAAAGTTTAACTGGATCATAAGAGAGAAATACACCCGTTAGGGTAAGTTACGTGGAACTACAACTCGATTGGACAAACCGTCTGCGCCACTGTAGCCCCACATATATCCTGCATAGAGTAAGTTATAGGGGATGGTGGTCATTAGGAATATCTACAAATGACAACAGCAAGATTAACATTCTCAGGTGTGTGTATTAGTAAACTATTTTTAATCCGCTGTAATGCAAGTCTAACCCTTCTGAGGTCAAATCGTTTAGTATCTGTCCATCAGACTCTAAATTTGAGAGGTTCTCATGACGAATGAGGGGGCGGAAAAACAGAGGTGGTTAAGGAGCCTAGCCCTGCGAGGGGTTCACACTCATAATCTCACCTTTCAAAGGGCACACTTCCCTGTCATGATATCTAGCTAATTTTAACCTTCTTGGCGAATATAATCTTTCGAAAGGATTCTATTTTAATGAAATGAGCCACAAAGTAATTGTTCCAAAAAGATATGATCAATAGAATATTTACAATTAATATACCAAAGAGATAAACAATAAAAATTTTCCAATAGATTCTGTTCTACGGATTGGGTCAATAGTATCGTTCCAAAGAACTCTATTTTAAGGAAAGGACCAATAGACTAATTCCAAGAGAAGATTGTATTGTATGGAAAGGTTGGTTGCGTTTGGGTTTTACGGCGCAAAGACCTTATTTGGTCAAGTGTACGCAAAAAACACAAGACAAGCAATGGCAGGTAATTGTGAAAAAAAAAGGATGGAGAGAGAAGGAAGTGGAGAAAGATAGCTTGGACATACTGGGGTCCCGATCCGAATGTTTAACTGAGGTAGTAAGCCCCATGGAAAAGAAAAGATCACTAGTTTACCTCGGGTTCGTGAAGCCTGTACATACCTAAAGAATATATGCCCCGAGAGGGGTATGGGAATTACCAATAGCATCTTTTAAAGGTTAAAATGATCCATATATTCTTTAGAAAGTTGTGGTTATTTAGTCATTAAATGTGCCCTGGGGTAAATGAAACACTACACTACTTGTAAATCTCACGACACACCGAGGTTTAAATACATTGGTGAAATCGCGACCCGAAGCTAAATTTTACAGCCTATTTCCGATGGTAGGTTATGGAAGGTAGGTACACTCTATAACAAAAAAAAATCGAAGGAAAAAAGAAACCAAGAAGGCAATAAAAATTCGATTGCGATAAAAATTGGTGCAGGTAAAGAACATACATAGAAAAACAACCGATTAAAATTTCTGAACAATTGAATGATTTATTTCAGAGTTTGATCGTTACAAAGGGAGGAAGTCAACAAGGCGTTGGTCCACCTGTGGCCTGGATGCAAGCTGTCATCCGGCGTGGCATAGACTGAAAAAGTTCCCGGATGGTGTCCTGCAGAATTTCTTGCCAAATTGTCTCCAACTGTCGGGCTAAATGGTCATCATTCCGGAATGGTTGCAATCGCCTTCCCATAACGTCCCAAATTTTCTCTATGAGAGAGAGAGAGAGAGATATCAGAAGATGTAGCTGGGACCAAGATAGTGTCGGGAAAGCTTGAAGACAATTCATAGCAACACGTGCCGTGTGCGGCCGGGAATTATCTTTTTGAAAAGAAAGTCCAGGGGTTCGCAAAAGGAACGTTAACACAACCGGTAGTAGAATGTCGTCTACGTACCGTTGTGCTGTAAGTGTGCCAGAAATGACTACCAAAGGGCTATCAATGGAGATGGCACAGCAGAACATAGCGCCCTGTTATAAAGTATGTGCGGCGTGCGATAGTAAGGCCATGGACGTCACCAGACACAGTTGGACTAGTCACTAAAGACTATACGTCCCCAGTCAGCGCTGTTCCAAGTTGATCTAGCTCGGCACAACTCATGTACAACTCCTCCTCGGTGCGTCAATTGTTTTGTTATAGAGTATATATCTCAAAATTGTTCCTTTGCATCAATTTAGCAATTTATAGTTAGCTCACTTTGTTTTTTATTTTATTTATTTAATAAGAACAGTTTGAACATGCATCTAAATAGTGAAAACGTTTCGAAAATGCACAGTTTGGAACCATTTCTGAATGTCTTTAAGACAACATAGTTTACGATGCTTGAAAATAAATATAATAAATGTAAACACATTTATATTGGTTCTATTTTTTATTTTTTATTGCACTTTAAAGGGAGATGTCGTCAATTAGATTAACAATTAAGTTTACTAAATATTCACATAGCACTGTAAGCAAATTTAAAATAGAGTTAGTGTTAGAGTAATAATTGAAAAAGAATACGCTTTCCGTCGCGTAATTAAGACCCAATTATTCCATTCTAGAACACACTTTCAATTTTAAAACTAATCCTTGCTTGTATGATAGATTTTACCGTTTAAAGCAACTGAATTAATTTTAAACGGAAAAAAATTTAAGCTCTTGACAAAAGACGGAGAACATTTAATTTAGAATCATTGAATGAGATTAATTGGTATGCCCTTTTTAAGTACTTCTCAAGAGCATTCAAGCTTCCTTTGTTGTTCTAAGTATTTGTTATTTTTGAAATGCAACCATCAATGTTAAGATAGAGCTGCATTTAGAATGCGGGTTCTTTTTATCATTTTAATTTGGCAGGCAAGTGTTTTTCAATGTTTTCAATTATCCATTGTTCTTATTACTTAGGCTCAAATAAACAATAAACACATTTGCACTTTCTCGATAGTCCAGCTTTCGGGATTTAACAGTCATGTCACGTGGTTTTGAACGATTATATTCTTTAAATTAGGTGATAGTTTAGAACCTAAGCAAAGTAACTTCACAACAGGCATCTTTATCTCGGATGCTGGTTCTATGTTTATGATTTTGTGCCGAATGGAATAGCATTTATAATAAAGTTCGTAGGAAGGAAAATTATCCTCTGTGATCGCCATTCTTACGCAAAAGCATTAATGGTGATCCCCTAACGAGTTTTCAAACCAAACCAAATATCAACTAACTCAAGGTAGACTGCCTTCTCGTCGGAGCCGCAATATACTAAGATAATTTTATTACGAATATCATAAAAACATCTTTTTAAGCTCAAAAATCATTGAAAGTTTGCAATTTAATTTCTTAACTTAGCTTCCAATGTTTGTTTAAGTGTCCAGTAAGACGTCTGATAAGGGTAGTTAGGCAGTTGCATTAACCTTTTGTCTACGGCTATAGATATAACAAGCGCGTTTCTTTCACGGCACGATTCTTATAACTTTCAAGTTACAACTGCTGTAACGGCCGTAGTCTAAATTCTTTCTTGCCGCGATTCTGATGACTTCCAAGGTACAACTGCTGTAACGGCCGTAGTCAAAATTCTTTCATGGCGCGATTCTTATAGTTTTCAAGGTACAACTGCTGTAACGGCCGTAGTCGAAATTCTTTTTTGGCGAGATTCTTATAACTTTCAAGGTACAACTGCTGTAACGGCCGTAGTCTAAATTCTTTTTTGGCGCTATTCCTATAACTTTCAAGATGGAACTGATGTACTAACCGTTGTATAAATTCTTTCTTAGCGCGATCATGGTACAACTGCTGTACCGGCCGTGGTGTGAAGGTTAACGTCGCACTGGAGCAACACAACGGGATTGAAGACGATCGGGGATCAATCCAGAAGGGGAATACCCAAGAACAACACTTCAAGTATTTCGTGCTTTGGAAAATAGGTACTTCTTGCTTTAGGTAGATCGGTAGTTAAATTTTCATCGCTCTGAAACAGCACATCGGGTTACCGACTGTATGCTTTGAGTAGTAGTAAGTAGATTATTGAATTAAAGTTGCACTGGATCAACACAACAGGGTATAAATGACGGTCCGGAATCAATCCGAAAGTACCAAGGACAACACCTCGCAATTTTGAACCACGGTCAGATGACCGGATAACACCTGAGCTAGCACACAACGCCAACGTGAGGATATTTGAGACACGACAGGTTCAACGTTCATCCCTGTACACGACGGTTGAATCGAGATTCCAACCCTCAATCCTCCGGTTGCTACTCAGTTACTCTACCAACCTTACAAAGGAGGTTTGAACACCTGAACATTTTACATCTCAAATGCCTTTTTACAATAGGGATTTAATCATGGAATTTGATGAAAATATTCGCACGAATAAGACCTCCAGTATTCTCACATCTGAAATTAATTATCTCCAATTCCTTAAGTATTGTTTGTTCGAAATACCAGCGTTCATCAAAACTTCATTTACCCGATGGTTGATATAAACTCCTTGAAATACGAAATCAATAACCTGATGAGTGCATTCGCTAAATGGTTAACTAAGTACATTCGATTTCAACTCAATCGTTTGATTTCAGTATTCTACCACAATGAAGTAGATGAGGACCAGCGAAAACGAGAATTATGCAATCAACTGCCCATTAAGACGTCTATGCATGAGTTAGTGCGAATGCCTTGAATGCTTGAATGGCAATAAACCCTACTAAATGGAGGACAGTGTTTACAAAAGGACGGTTATCCTTGAAGAGCTAGCAACTTGCCTCTGTGAACACTGTATATAATTACTCTCTGTATCGTAAGCTGTGAGGAATGCTGACAACATGGGCCTAGCTACGGTAGTGCTTTGGGGAATTGATTTTCGTTTGATTCCAATATTCAATGATAATGAACTAGCTAAGGTACAGCGAAAACGAGAATTATACAATCAACTGTCCATTAAGGCGTCGATTGTGTGGGTTACTTGGAAAGCAAGTGTAACAATCTAAATACGGCTTCTTTGATCAAACCGACACAAAGCAGACATATTCAAGAATTCCTTAATTGGATATCATAAAACTATTTCAAGTAATCAACTGTCCATAACTAACCCTGTAAGTACTATTACAGCACTTCATTTGAGATTACATAGGTCATAAAGTTTACGGCACATGACATAAACCCCTTCATCTGACGTTACACTGACATTACGATCTCCTAACTATCAAGCCCATTGAGAACACTTAAAATTTCATCGACAGGTGGTTTTCAGCTGATAGATACTTCATGCTTTCTTGACGGAGTCCGGGATCAGTCCCTAAGAGAAAAATCCGAAGACAACGCCTCGTAATTTTGAACTACGGTCAGATGACGAGGTCACACCTGAATTAACGTCCCACTCCAAACTTACACACAACCAGGACATTTGAAACCACGACAGATGTAACCTTTACGCTGCGGCAGATATACAATTGTTACCACTAAAATTTCGTTTACACCAGAGGTATGATATAGATCTGTGTACTGTGGATGTTATTCATCTTTTAAGTGACCGCTGGCATCGATCACTATTTACAAGCTGTCAGCGACCTACCTTCTAGAGGGTTTCTAATCTTGTTCGGTACCCTAACCCTGTCGACCGTGAGGTGTGGATGCTTTGGGGGAAGATGCAGAAGGTCACTCCGGTGATATCTATCTCCCGCCTTACGATGGGCGACACAATGTTATGAAAGGAAAGCGTAAGTCGTAAATGCCACTCAAGACTCTATCGCTCAAGTTAGGTAATTAGGTAACTTGGTCGGACATAGAGGCGAAAGAGCCGTTTTGTGAGACGATTGAAAAAATCTAAGCGCTGCAGCGTAAAGATTAACATGATCTAGTCCTCCTGTACAGGACGGTCTATGGATGGGTCAAGTTTCAAACTCGCAACCTTCCGTTACTCTTCTAACAGGACTACCGACAGGCTTTGTACAGGACTACCAACAGGCTTAGGAAAATAGGTACTTTGTACTTCAGAATTTTTTTTTTTGCTTTGGGTAAGTAGGTAGTCAAATTTACGTCGCTCTGGAACAATACAGTGGACTACTGGCGACAACCAGGGATCAATCCCGACTTTATGATTTGGGAAATAGGTTCTATGTACTCTGAAAATTAGGTTATTTTTACGTCACAGGTAATTTGTAACCTTAAATTTGGTTCAGTAATTCCTAAAAGTTATTGCCACCATTCAGAGGTCAGCTTATAAATCTTCAAACCCTAAATAAATGACATAAAACCTATTTTACAGGCCTATCAGAGAAAACTGCTCAAATTGTAACATTAAGTCATGCAAAGTCCTACGAATTCGACCGATAACATTTACGGATTGAAAATTTCTAAAAATATCCCCAAAACAACCAAAACTCCATGTCCTCTGGGATTCATTATCAACTTGAAATTCAAAACTTCTGCGTCCTTATCTTGAAATTCAAAGGATTTTAAGAGATCCTTTTCGCTTAAAAACCGGTTTTAAAGTATCTCTGAGTGCATTTTATACGTGGGCGAACCATCGGTAGCTTAATTAGTGGCTATAATAGTAACATGAAGAGTATGCATAATTATTAATGAAACGCGTGGTTTGAAAATTAGATTCTAAAATTAGAACGTCGGCGCCATTTCTTTGATGGGATCTGTTTACTCACGAGAATGAAGTCTTTCAGACTGTATGAATAACTAGCTCAAAAAGAGTCGTCGTTTTTTTTTAAACCTTTTTTGAGGTTCATTAAGAAAATCATTAAAAATTTCGATTAGTTATCGAGCTCTAACAAGAAAATTTGTAAAGATCGAGGCATGAGGCGGAAAATTGCGTGGAAGTATTCTTGAAAAGGAGTATGATGAAAAAACTAATATGTGCCGTGATGGTTATTTTTCAAGCGCGCAAGTAAAACAGAAGACCCGTTTGTTAAATTACGGCAGCTTTAAATTACTTATGGCACGAATAATAATCCTGATACCCCTTTTGACCAGAAAGGTGAAACGAGAGCACAGTGTGAACCTAAAAGTCAGGAGGGTTTGCATTTCAGCAACTTGTTTGGATGCGGAAATTTCTTTCAACAGCAGCAATTAGATCGTGATTGATCAAAAGCAAACTCCATAACTATTCTGTTGCCATTTAAGAGTGTAAAACATAACGCCGTCGTGTGTAGAATTATATTAACCTTCCTAGTGGTTTACCATCGGGTCAAAATATGACCTGTAGTGCCTCTGGTGCGAAAACCTGTTCCAAAATGGCGCCATTTCTGGGTGAGGGACAATTTTTTTTTCCTTTTTCGATCTTCATTGCCACTTGGAGTGATAGGGCGATTTTGTCTTGACGAAAGATCTCCTTAGCAAATTTTACCAGACCTTGGACGCATAATCTCGTCGAAACACTTGGGGATTAAATCCACCTTTCTGGTATAGTCCTCATAGCGCTTGTCTGTTATTCGCAATGTCCCAGATTCAAATATCTATGAGTAAGCACATGGATGTGGGTGATCGCTCATACCAAGGGTGATGTATCTCCGTCAATTCATCCCTTATAGTGCCGAAGGGTGAAGAGGTCTGTGGTCAGGCTTTAACACTCCTGGTGGTTGTCTCAACGAGTTAATTCGTCATTAACAAAATCGACTAAATCTTGATGAGAGAGATAGATTGTCATTAGAGTAAAACTGAATAGATCTTGATTAATGACACATCTCGTCATTACAAAAACTGACCAGATCTTAATGACATCATCAAAAAGTACTCAAAATATTGATGACGTGATATTTCGTCTTTAAATGAAAACTCACCAGATCTTGATCTCGTAATCAAAACAAAGCAGCAGTATATAAATGACGACTCATCTCGTCATTGCAAGAAAATTTATCAGTTCTTGATCTCATCATCATCAAAAAAAGGGCAGTATATTGATGACGAAAAATCTCGTCATTAACCCTCTGAGCGTAATGAAGTATTTATGTGTTCACACAGCATGGCTACGTAACCACACTGATTGGTTGAGTCCAAAAAAATACCCCTTCAGAAAACAAAGTCAAAACTGGTTCGAAGTCACGTAGGGAAGACCTCTGGTTTTAGAACGTATATATGCGTGCGAAAGAACTCTTCAAAGGATTAAAAAAAGAGTCTATGTTCTTTCCATGAAATAAATCAGCCGTTTCACATCCGTTTTGCATATAGGATAAAATTAAAGCTGGTAATTAACAACTGGATTTCATGTATCACACCCCTAGTGCGAGGTTGTATGGAGTTTAAAATATGTTTTTTATTAACATTTTAAACGTTTTGAAACTAGAAATACACTAATTGCAAGACAACTCATAAATTCGCTATATTTATTCTTTAGTATTATGACAATATTATAGGAGAGACAAAGAGAGGAAGCATTTGTAATCACTTACACACTTGAAATCTACTCATTTCGTTAACTCACTCTTACATTAAGATCCAATGTCTACGTATAAAGTATATTCAAAAACTAAATATAGCAGTGTTAAATAACTTATAGGAAAGGACGATATTCAAACTATCAAGATTTACACGCTGAAAAGTTCAACTAGTTGAATTTAAGGAAATAAACAATCAAATAAGAAATTTGGATACTATGTTTATAAACAAATCGCAGCTTAGCGTCTTTAATTTCTAATATTTTTCTGTAAATTCAAATTCCTCTGAACAATAAAATAAAACGAAAGGTTCAATGTCGCTCAATTCAAAATGTCGTTATATTTTAATTAGGGAGTGCGTATGGTATTTTTACATTAATGGAAGTAATTGAAAAAATCTTGTTATAAACTGCAAGTCAGCAAGCTTTGGTCGTTACACTCCTCGACTCGTTACACTAATCGCTATCAAATCTTTAAAACAAAAAAAGTTCTGTATAATATTACTTAGCATTCATTAAAAATTGCTGAATATGAACAGTATTTTAAGCACGAATCTTAATCCTTTTTTTATTTTGTGCATTTTGGAACAATCTTTAATTCTGGATTTGCGTAATACAAAATAGTTTTAAAAAATACCTTACATTAAAACTTATGCAATATTCAGCTTCTCGCTGTCAATAAAATCAGCTGCCGTTACGAATTATTTTTAATGTAGAGAAAAATACTTACACAGTCGAACCCCGCAATAGTGAACCCGGTATATAGTGAACTCTAGGTTATAGTGAACTTTTTCTCTGGTCCAGACTAAAAGCTCCTATTTAACTAATGTTATTTTATACGCTTATAGTGAACTCCCGAGAAAATGAAAGTTCGCTTATAGTGAACTGAATTTTACCTTCCATGGATATTTTTTCAGGTTTTCAAAGGGAATTTAATACAGTAGGATACCGAAAGTCAGCATTCCTTAATTTTTGTCTCCAATCTCGCTCTTTCACCATACCCACTATTTCTAGGAAAGGCCCACTACCCGATAAACAACATTCCACGTTCTACCTACCGTTTCTAGGAATCCGCTTATTGAGAGGAATCCACAGACCCCACTCTTCAAAATGAACGAACATATTG
The DNA here is from genome assembly GCA_947359465.1 of Metellina segmentata. Classification (NCBI taxonomy): domain Eukaryota; kingdom Metazoa; phylum Arthropoda; class Arachnida; order Araneae; family Tetragnathidae; genus Metellina; species Metellina segmentata. Next base: position 97,229,872 of record OX375872.1, on the reverse strand, counting down.
CCATCTCAACAGTATCCTGAAAATAATCGGTAAAAATGACGGATTTTCCGTAAAGAGGAAAGCATTTCCTATTGAGGATAAAGTAAAAATAATCAAACGTATAGAAGATGGAGTCATTCAAACGTCGATATGCAAGGAATTTTCCTTATAAAATCTAGCTTCCAACATTTGGAGAAACCGCAGCGTGCTCATCGCTCCTCCCAAAAAAGTCTAGATGAGCAAAGAAGCTACCTATGGCTTAAAAAGAGGATGTAGAAACTCTTTTAAAGTGGTTCACCATTCAGCGAAATCGAAATCTTCCTGCTACAGGAGTCATGCTGCAAAACAAAGCGAATGAGTTTGCTGAACGTTTTGAAGAAATGGATTTCAAATGCTCGAACGGCTGGCTGGACAGATTTAAAAAAACGGAACAATATTTGATGCTCTAAGGCTGAGTGTGAGCTAGTGTTTTTGCTTCGGATGTGGAAAACTGGAAGACTCAAGTGGTGGCCCGATGTAATGCGGGATTATGAAGGGAAAGGCATTTTTAACGCTGATGAAGCTGGATTATTTTACAAAATGACTCCGAATCAAAGTTTAAAATTTAAAGGTGAAAATGCACTGGTGGGAAGCTGTCGAGAGTGAGAGTAGGTGTTCTCGTGTGGCAAACATGGATGGATCGGAAAAAGAAAACTAACCATGATAGGCAACTCTCAAAAGCCTCCATGCTTTAAAAACATTAAAAAGCTACCTTCTACAGCATTTAGAGTATCTACATTGAATTCTGTGATAGCATCACAAACAGCAATCGTAACACGTTGCAGTGATGCAAACTTTGCTTTGTGCACTTACTCCATATAACACTGTGCAGGCTTACATTAGAGTTTTGTGTGGTACACCTTATAGAACGTTGTAACAGTTCAATTGAAGCAAGCCTTTGGTAAATTGGCAATATTTTTGCCGAATGCGATTCGTTGATTGGTGTTTTAATATGATTCATATGAGAACCAGGAAGAACCAAGAGCCAATGCAGCTAGATAAAAGCACAAGGAATCTTCATTATATTCTTGCCAACACACTTTGAATTAAAAACCAAAAATTTCGTCTCCGAAGGTCGCACACCTACTTCGAAGCGAGAAATTTTTATTATGTCTTGGATCAGAAAAGTGTCAATAACTTTTTAACTAACGCAGTTACGAGTTTAAAATTTTGTACGCTTATTTAGAAAGGTTGTAACTCTAATTAAAAGCAATAAAAAATATTTCGATATTTTGAGTGATTTTTAGGTATAGCATCTCCTTAAGTGCATCAAGCGCTTTTTTTTCTTACCTCCCAATACAACTTCTGTGGGGCAACTAATAGATCAGGGTGTTATTCGTAGCCTCAAATCTCACTACAGAAAACAGTTAGTTCTGCGTATTTTGGAAAGTTATGAAAAGAACAGCAATTACAACGTATCTCTTTTGGAAGCAATTGTTTTACTGGAGAAGTCTTTGAGACAAGTCACAACTGCAACAATTTGCAACTACTTTTCATATACGAGACTTTCAAGGAATGTATTGGAGCAAGGAAGAGACGGCATTGCGGACGAGGAAGATGAAAACCTACCGATTGCTATGTGGCTGGAAAAGCATAGAATCATTTTTTTTCTCTAAAGATACAATTGAGAACTTTGAATTGTGTGGTGATGAGGTGTGTACTTCGGATATACGTCGGATATTTATTTCATATACGATGACATCGTCTTTGGAATTAAACAAAGATGAGGTTCAGAAGAAGAAAGTGAAACGTCTGCACCTTCAATCTCTGAAGTGAAAGCGGCTTCTAATATTCTAAATACTTTTTTTCTACGGAAAATGTGGACAAAAGAACTATAGAATCTTTCGTAATCGTATATAAAAAATTGATAAATTATTCTTAAAATCAAAATGTACGCCCCCCAATCCAAAATAACAAATTTTTTCCATGAGAAGTAAAAATAAAAGTAAGTATAACTACTGAATTTTTTATTTCGAATATACATGACAAATTGTTTATTTAAGTATTTAATTATTTGTTTTAGTGAATTATGATTTCCCAATGATTGTTTTCAACAAAACCACCATCAAATGCTAAGAAATGCTTTTTTCAAGTGATAGTGATTTTATAGTGAACAGATTTTTATAGTGAACCATCAGCTATAGTGAACTTTTTACTGGATCCGGTGACGGTGCACTATAACGGAGTTCGACTGTATTAAACTTGGAGAATCTTAGCCCTCTCAGGAATTTCACACGCATAACTACATCTTACTACCAGCAGTTTCCCAGCCTTAATATTAAACTAATGTTAAATTTTTAAATAATTCAATGTTTTTCGATTTTGGAATCAACGTACGAATCAATACCTTGATTCTGATGAAAACATTGGATTTATACGCTCTCACCAATGACTCGGTTTAGGTTCATCCCCAAAAGCAATCTTGCAGCTCAACATTAATGTAAAGCGCAATACGATTTTACAGAATGTAAGGATTAATCTTTACAGATTAATATTTAAAAGTGGCATTGCATATAATTACAACCTGTGCCAAAAATAATCGAAACAGCTCGAAACCAGTATTCCTTCGAGATAAAAGCATGTATTGTGTACTTAAAAAAATTAAGAAGCGATCACAACATCTCAAAACTAAAAAACTTTTTTAGTATTGTATTATAGAATTACATTAGAAAGGTCATAAATTAGAATGTTGCAAAGCCCCTTTCAAACGTGGGTGAAACCAAAAGACGGCCGCAGGCTGGCAGGTTTTCTCACACGTGTTCAAATGTTACCGGAGATAGATACCTTTAGGTCAACATTACATGGACCCTAATCAGTGTTTATAAAGTGTGGACGCATAGAGCCTTATTCCTATTTATTCATCCTACCCTTTATAGCCTGGCTCGGGCATAAGCTTGCAGGGTTAAGTTACATTTCCACGTAGGCATCTATGTCTCATTTCAGTGACCGTCATATAATTTGACTTACGTGAACCTACACGCTTTGTCATGGTTCTGATGCCTGAACCATTCTTCGAATTTTTGAAAGGTAGCTAGGAGTTTTTTGCTATTAGAACAAACCGACCATATGCTGATGTCGTCATCATAAAAACGTCTGCAATATCTTGATTGACGAGATAACTGGTCAGTAGCAAAATTGGTCGTATCTTGATGGATGCCACGTAGAGGGTTAATCATGAAAGCCACGTAGAGGGTTAATCATGAATTCAACAAATGAATCGATTCCGTGCTTCTAATTATAAAAACACTCGATTCACACGTTATTGTTTCCCGATTAACCCTCCTGGTGTTTGTCTCTACGAGGTA